>CM046443.1:101360100-101515100 GCA_025506515.1 Flaveria trinervia | reverse complement strand
AAACAAGTACCCATTTTTCTAAACAGGTCTTATCATGTCAAAAATTAACAGTAATAAATTATTAGTGTTTTTATTGCTAGTGTAGTATTTAATGAATAATTAGAATAGTTATTAATGATTGTAGTATAGGATGTTATAGAATAAGATGTAAATAGCAACACTCTAACCAGTCTGGTTTAGATTTATTAAAAACAGAGGCAATCATCAATACATTTTTTCAATGTTGGAATTATAACTTATGATAAGCGATTACAATACAATTCGGTCTTTAAGTTATTGTGTCTATTTGATTTATTATATTCTACTTGTTTTTGTTATGTTTGGGAAATTCAAAGTTATCAATGTTATTCGACTTGCACGTAAGATACTGATTAATTTTACGTTCAATACATCAAAGATAACTGAGTTGGAGTCCAGTGGGCTTTGCCAAGCCTAACTTCATTGATTGATGATAATTCGTTTAAATAATTTGACCTACGAGCTTGTGACACTTAGTTTTTCTCCAGCATAATTATCATAAATTTATACTTGCTTTAAATTTATTTTCTTGTTTTTATTTCACTTGTATGTTTTTTAATTTCTTTCGTTATCATTATTGTGTATGAAATCAATGATAAATAAAACATCATTATTGTGTATGAAATCAATGATAAATAAAACATGAGCTTTTGATGATTATGTTATTAGGATTGCAAATAGTAATCAATAAAAAAGTTAAAAGTATCACTTGTTAAATTGTTAATATGTGTTAATATCGGCAAATAAATAATAGTTTAAATTATTAGAATTAATTTTTTATTTAATACAACGGTTAAATAAGTTTCAGAAACAATGATATTTATAATAATTAATAAGTTTTAATTTGAGATTTCATTTTGTTTAGATTATTTAATTTTCTCTTGGCACATTAAAGAAAGGTAAATTTCTCAAAATGTTTATTTCCTCCTTCATCTCCCCCGAACTGTCCCTCCCAATAATTTATTTTCAAAATGCACCCTCCAAATTATACAGCAGACCACTTAAAAATCATACACGTGTTCTTTAAAAATGTTTTTATTTCAAAATTACAATACGAGCGGCTGTCTCCACAAGCTAAAAAATCATAACAAACTAAAGTTTAGAAACTAAAGAAAGACACCTGTCTGGATGGACATTCTTAGAAGAAAATCATGATGGGAAATTTTGAGGGAAATTCATGTTAAAATAGATATTTTGAGATTTTTTTCTTAAAAAAGCATTCATAACTTATTTCGTATTCTTGTTCATATATTATACTAAAAATCATTATTTTTTTTCAATCATGTAAAGTTTTTTTTTTTTAGAAATAACATTAATAAATGGATATTAAAAACTATGTTTACTCTAAAAAGGAGTTAAATAATATTATCAATACTTAATATAATTATTTAATAGGAAAAAGAAGTGAAAATTTTTTAATGAAAAGAAATGTGTCGCTGCAATATGTTCTCATTATTTACTCTTTTATTTAAATACTAGATTTAGTAAGCCTATATGTTACACGAGTTTTAATAAATAAAATATTAATATAATAAAATTTATTAATTATAAAATGATATTTCAAGATATGATATGATTAAAATTATGTATGAGAAATTACTACAAGTAATAAAACAATGATATTAATTTTTAAAATTTTTATTATTAAGTTTTTTTCCAAAAATTAATAAACATTTTGTTTTAAAACAAACCATATAAAATTTTTATTTCCGACATATCCCTTCACTATTATTGTTTCTTAAAATATCTATTTGGCTAACCATTTTGAAAAAATATTTCCACCCAATATGGTGCATTCAATTCGGCCCTTAAACAGAGTCGCTCGTTTTGAAACTTTTTGGCATGTCATGGTCGTTATACAAAAGCCAAATAAAACAACGAAACCAATAACATAATGCATAACTTTTTGTTCTATTAATTGTTAAAATGTTAGTTAAGTATCCATTACATATTTGTTGAATATAAATACGAGAATAAAAAGTCTTATGTATACGTAAGACTATGTCGAATGAAAATTGATTACATATACATAACCTATGTGTGGTGTATATGTAAACCTATGTTACGCTTTTCATTTGATTCATACGACTCTCTATATATAGACACACACATATATATAGCAGGTGGTGATAAAAAATCTATAAATTATGTATATATATATATAATAAACAGCAGTCAACGGTACCTATTTAGAGTCCGTTCAAACTTATTTAAAGTTTGACTGAACCTATATTAACTTTGACTAACTTGTTTACATATTGGTTCTATCAACCTAATTTAAATTCCAACAACTTTATTTAAATTAAATTAATTAAACAACCTAATTTAATTAAATGACTTGATTTAAATTCCAACGATCCTATTAAATTTCAAACCACCCTATTCTAAGTGGGGCATTTTTGGGAAAGAAGTCACCGGTTACTCGGTTAGTCAAAAGGACATGTTGAGAAACAAAAAGGGTCAAAGCAGGAATGTATTAAAAATTTTCTTGTAGTGTAAATATATATCATAGGATGTATTCATACACCTCCTAAAGTAAATAGTGCTCAACCATACTTCTAGAGTACTAGCAAGAGACGTCATGATTTCAAACTATTGTCACGTACTTCTGGATGTTAACCCACCTCACATATAGTGGCATGCTAGATTTCCAGATAATAAAGTGTAAAAACCAAGATTTACTCAAACATATACTTTGATCGTTTCATAATGTTAGAATCTTATCATCTGCAAATAATTTAATAAATAGGGTGTTACCTAGCGCTTTGTCATTATCGCAAGATTGGTAATGGTGTGTTAAAAGCGATTCAATTATGGTTGGTATCGATTGGATCCTTTATGGTGCGTTAAAATAAATAAAAAATAAACTTTAAAATTTTTATTAAGAAAACATTTGGTTTGTAAAATTTTACTTAAATAATGCGGTGAGCATAAAGGTTTTTGATTTTTGATGTAGTCACTATAGCAAATGAAATACAAAACCCAAGTCGTAATGTAAACAAATGGGTATCAAAACGGGTTTATTTTGTTGTTTTTTATCATATAACGCTCCAATTCACTATACAAAACTCATGTGTTGCTAGTAAAAAAAAGATTTTTTTCAAATAGGGATTTTAGAGAGGGGTTGACAAGAGGAGGAAATCTCGTCAGATTTTGACTTTAAGGGTACCCACCCTTTCCAGCGGCGGGTTCTGTATCTCGATCATCGTACCCAATGTTTGATATGACTACATAGAGAGACTACGCCCTTGGCAAGGGCGGGTTCTCCAAGTCCTATGAACAATCCGATTTACTTACCCTAACAATCTTAACCACACATTTTAAAAAAGTCAATTTTAAAATTGGTATTTTTAAAAAGTTAATTTTTTAAAACAAAAAATAATTAAAATGATATAATAAAATTTTAGTCCTAGCTTTAATAACTCGTGTGTTACACGGTTTGAATAAAATAAAACATTAATATAATACAATTTATTAATTATAAAATGATATTCTAAGATATTATATGACTGCAATTACATATAAGAAATGACTATAAATAATAAAACAAAAATATCAATTTTTAAAAATTTTTCCACAAAAGATAAATATTTTGTTCTAAAACAAATTGTATAAATTATAAAATGTTATTTTCTAAAATTTCTTATTTTAACTCATAGAATTAAATTAAATTTTGTTTTAAAAAATTGACTTTTTAAAAAAATACCTATTTTAAAATTGACTTTTTAAAATGTGTGGTTGAGTTAGGATAAGTACATCAGATGGTTTATAGGATTTGGAGAACCCGTCTGTGGTCTCTCCATGCAGTTACATCAAACATTGCATCAAACATTAGTCAAACATTGGGTACGGTGATCGAGATGCGAAACCCGACTCTGGCAGAGGCGGATAATCTTAAAGTCAAAATCTGACGAGACTATCCTCTCTTGTCAACCCCCTCTCTCTATAAATTCTATTTATTTTAATTCATGAAAGATCATTGTTGTTATGATTGTGACATGTCAGCAAAATCAAATTTTAACAACTACTAAAAGACTTGGTGGGTGGAACTCGTGGATTGCTAACAACCTTAACTTGGACCACTAATATTCAGGTAGTTTTCACGTATCTCGAATTGTTATAGTAAGGTTATTGGATTTAAATAATCCTAATTTTTATTTATTGGTCGGGATTAGTCACAACTCAGTAAATGTTTACATGTATTTTCAAGTTTGAGTTTATTTTCCTCCATCGATCCCTTACTAACTGATAATTAACCCCGTTAGTTTTTGATGACATGGGTTGTTTTTTTGACCAACACACTAAACAGAAAGTTAAAATTTATCATTAGGTCCGTCAATTTGAAACTTCCGCACCTAAAAACCCGTCAATCTCCACCGAACTCTTTGGAGGTATATTTTGGGTGATAATAAATGTTAGACAATGAAAAACGGACCAATTAAGACTAGGCGATGCTGGAGTTGAAAATGACTCAAAATTGGCCTTATTTCATTGAAAAAACTAACAAATGTTAACTCTTAATTAGTAATGGATCATTAGAGGAACACAAGTTCAAAGTTAGGGGTCTTTGTAACACATTTTCTGAGTTGGGATTAATCTCGGCTAATAAATGAAAGTTGGGATTATTAAAATCCAATAACCCTTATATTTATATCTAGTTGTGATAAACTCGTGTATTACACGTGTTGAATAAATAAAATAATAAACCTAACAAAAAATATTATTAATAAAACGATATTCTAATATAAGTTATATTTAAAGTTACATATAAGTATGTACTATAAGTAATACAACTTTTGTTTAAGGAAAAGCTTAATGTATTAGAAAAAGTTTATTTCATAAATTTTTTTTCTTTATAAATAACATTAGTAAAAGGATAGTAAAAAACTATGTTTACTCTAAAAAGTAGTTAAATAATATTATCAATAATTAATATAACTATTTAATAGGAAAACAAAGCGAAAAACTTTTAATGAAAAAAAATGTGATGCTGCAAAATGTTCTCATTATTTATTCTTTTATTTAAATATGTAGATATGTAGATGAATACAACCACAAGAAAACGTACTGCGTTATAAAATATCAAACTACAAATTCAAGTAATAAGAAAGAGGGTAACTTTGTAAAATAGTTATCGGGTTTTAGAATTGTTCTAATTAGATCACTCATAAAGTTTTTTGTTAAAATCAGGTCACTCGTAATTTTATCCCAATCAGATAACTAAAGTTTTAGGATTGTTCAAATTAGGACAATCGTAAGTTGCAAAACATAAAAATAATTAAAGTTTTTAAAAAATTAAACAAAAACTGAATTAATTAAAAATTTGTGAATTGTTTAAAACAATTTAAAAAAAATATAAATGACCTGATTATAACACTTTTAAAACTTTAATGACCTGATTGGAACAAATAAAAGTATTAGTGACTCAATTGAAACACTTTTAAAACTTTAGTGACTTGATTAGAACAAATAAAAATATGAGTGATTTAATCAGAACGTTGTTAAAACTTACTTACTATTATGTGAAGTTTTTCCAATAAAAAAGTGTTAGAATTATAACATTAGAATATCACAAGAAAACAGACAACTAAAAATGATAATCTAAACACGTTCACCAACTACCTAATTAAGCAAAACAAAATAAATCTAAATCGGCCGTAAATAATACGATCCTAGTGTTAAGCTCCCTCCGCGTTGCAGATGCTTAAAATCATGTCAAGTGACGTTAATGTCATACTATCGTCAGCAACCACCAACATCGGAAAAGATCAATGAAATTTCAACAAACAACACCAAAAACTCTCACCGACAACAATAAGCACAACAAAAAACAAAAAAAAAACACAAATTACAACACCTAAATGCAAACCAAGTTGATAAATAGATTATATAATATAATATATAATATATATTTATATATGTTAAAACTTTTAATTAGTGACTTATGTACAACACCTAAGTGCACAACCAAAAACTAACTAAATGGTTTATGACCCGAACGTCTTTAGCCCAATTAACAAACCCTTGATTTATAGACTGAATCATTTGAGCTCAATTAAATACATAACAAAACAAACATGCAGATGAACTGGGAGGAAGCGCGTTGGAGCCTGGAGCTGATCTTGGGTTTTGCATGTAGGAGTAAGATGTGCTAACCACTAGCGCACACAAGGTTACGTTTAAAGTAAAGCAAGTTGTTTAAGAAGAAAAAATGATAAGACTCAAAACACTATACATACCGAAAAACGATTTAATATATAACTAAAATTTTAGACCGTCCGTTGTCGCGGGTCTCTTATGTGTTTTATTTTTCTATCAAGTGAGATCTGCATGTTGTTGCGAGTAAAAAAGCCTATTAAACAATGAAAGAGTGAATGCAGACGAAATCATTTAAAAATAGAATGTTTAATGGGTAATAAACATAAACACTCATCATTGTAAACGAAACCACTAATTTTTATAAAACCCAAAATAAATTGGATTAAACAAAAAAAAGATAAACATGTGTGTTACATGGTTTTACGTTTAGCAACTTGTACATGGTGATGAGAGAGCAACAAGAAATAGTACTGGTTTTTGAATATTGAAAAAATAAACTTGTTTATTTGATAATTTAATTAAATTTTTAAACAATTTAAGAAATCCTGATATATACATCATACAAAATAAACAATTAAAGAAATCCTGCATCTCAGGCAACACCACTGCCTCCATCGCCTCCAATTGCAGCCAACACGACCGCCTCCTAAAAAAGATAGAAACTCACCCCATCCCTTAGGCCCCTTTGATTCATAAAATTTTTAAGATTTGAAATTGAAAACTTTTCCATCCAAAATCATATTTGTTGGTCAACACTGAAATTAGAATATGAAATTTTTTTAACATTTATTAGAATTCACGTTTCTTCCACTTACCTATGAAATGTTAACATTCTAATGGAATGTAACATTCTAATTATACTCAAAATTACCCAACCAAACACGGTATTAATTTTAACAAGATTCAGTTCCAATTTTAATTTCATTTCCAAATCCATTTCTAATTTTAATACATTTGTAAAACATTTTTTGAACCGAATAACCCCTTAGAGTTTTTGGTTGCAAAAAGAGTAGAAAGAGAGTCATCGTTATTTTATCGTCTGGATCTGAGTTCTGCTTGTTTATCTAAGCAAACGAACATGAATTTGCAGTATATATTGGTGGTCATGCTTAACAGGTGAGAAGGTGGTGGTGATGTTTTACGATTTTTTTTTAAAATAGGACTTTTTTGAAGAGAAAGTTGACAAAGGGGGAAAATTTTGTTTATGTTTGACATTAGGGGTACCGCCCCTGGCAGGGGCGGGTTCTGCTGCTTTGACCACGCCCATGTGATTGTGTGACCGTGTGATTGTGTGACCGATTTGACTAGTCTTGGTTTCTGAGAACTCGCCCTTGGCAAGGGCGGGTTCTCAAACGCATAATCCCCTCCACACATTTACCTAACAACGTGATGGACATGGAAATTTTTTGAGAACTCGCCCTGGCAAGGGCGGGTTCTCAAATAAACACTACCATCCGCATATTTAATCTACTTTCATATATTTATACTCAACCGAATTCACTCAAATCAATTTACACTTTCAAAAAAAACTAATAATTATAATGTCTCGGCCTTATTTTCTACAAATATATTGGGGTGGTGATATTTCATTCGAAAATGGAAATATCATATGTGATGTTTCTACTAGAAGTTCAACTATTATTCTTCGTAATAGAGTTTCATACGAAGAGTTTATAGATTTGATTATAATCATCTTTAGGTTCAAAAAGAGTATTATAATTTGAAATTAAAATTATATTACTCATATGTTGGTTTCTCTCAAAGTTCTGAAATTTTTAATGACTCAAGTCTAGATGTTTTGTATTATTTGGAAGAAAATGTTGAAAATTTTCGGGTAAATGTTTATGTTATCATGAGCCAAAATTGTCTGTACAACAATCCAATTATATGGATCTCGTACGCGGTTTCTCTGTATCTCAAGCACCCGATCCGTCAAGCAATTCTTATCATCAAGGCAATGTAAGATCGCATGATTATCAAGCCAGTCCGTCAACCAATTCTCATCATCAAGTCGATGATGATAATGGAGGTTTTGATAAGTCGGATGATGGTCGTTCAGACAACAGTAAAGATACTGAACTCATTCCATCACAAGAAGAATCCAGTGATGATGACAACAACACTTATGGAGTTTCAAACAATTATAATTCTGGTGTTAATCCAGGATCTTACGGGAAGGTGAACTATTCTGAAGATCCTCAGGAGTTAAGAGATTATGAAGTTGCTGATTTTGACGATGAAGACCATATGGATATATGGAATGAAGAGTCAAAAGAAATTCGTGTTGGAATGTATTTTAAATCGAAAGATAAAGTGATGCATGCAGTGCGGTTATGGAATCTTGCACGTAACAGAGAGGCTGTTGTAGTTGAAAGTAAACGTACAAGATGGAGAGCAAAGTGCTACAGCACCAGCCCTAATTACAACAATAATCTTCATAGTGGTCCTCCATGTTCATGGTATGTTTATGCTTCTAAGAACCATGATCATCACATGTGGAGAATTTCAAAATGGGTGAATTCCCACAACTGCTTTGTACTGTTGTTGGTAACAACAATAGAAGTTTCAAATGCAGAGATATTGTTACCCGTATCATCCATTTTATTCGTCAAGATATTGCTTTTCCCATCAAGCAAATTCAAGCGCATTTGAAAGACACGTTGAATGTTGATGTTTCATATAATAAAGCCTGGCGAGCTAGAAAAGCTTCTATTGAGAATATTTATGGTAGTTGGGACAGTAATTTTGAGGAATTACCTACGTACATCAACGCATTACAAGAGAAGAACCATGTTATCGTGGAATGATTACATCATCCGACCTCTACATCTGCTTATTACACATTTAAATATGTGTTTTGGGCATTCGGTCCAATAATTAAAGCGTTCAGCTATTGTCAGCCTGTGATATCTGTTGACGGTACTTTCTTGAAAGGTTCTTACCGTGGTAAAATGTTAATTGCAGTTGCAAAAAATGCAAACAACTACGTAATGCCGATAACTTAAGCAATTGTAGACGAAGAGACGGTAGAAAGTTGGAGTTGGTTTTTCCACCAATTCTGGTCACACATTGCAGTTCACTATAACTATATTGGTTCGGAAAAAAAAGTTATGTGTTATTTCCGATAGGCTGTGGAATTATTCGTGCAATGAATACTCTTGAAGAGTGGAGAAATAATGTTGTGTATCGATTTTGTCTCCGACATCTTTGAAGTAACCTCATGCAAAAGTTCAAGGTTTCTAGCTTAAAAATGCTATGTTGGTCTATCGGAAACACCACCCAACAAAGGAAGTATAACTACTGTGTAAGTCAAATGACAAGCATCAATCTAGAAGCGTGGGAATATTTAAAAACTATTAAAGAGAGTAAATGGACACTTCTACATGATAAAAATCATCGTCGGTGGGGTAACCTGACGACGAACATTTCAGAAAGCTTCAACAATACGTTGCGAGGTGTCAGGCTTATGCCAATAAAAGCTATTATTAATTGTACGTTTGTGAAAACATTCGAACAGTTCAGAAAGCACACTGACAACGCAACCAACTGTAACAACATCAACTTCAACCGGCAAACCCCATAAACCTTGAACATCTTGAAGGGTTATTGTGCTCTCTCCAACCGGTAAATGAAATGTGTGCGTCTCTGGCCTCCATCTCTCCACTAAAGCTGAGATAAGAGCACGATCAAGTTTTCGATAACCACACTCGATCACACCCGCAAAACCAGCCAACCTTATATATCTCATAACATTTTTAGGGATAGACACTTCATCAATGTAATCCCAAAAAGCTTTATCACCTCGTCTAGCACATAAAATTCCTTTATCGCTTTCTGGATCTCGAAAATAATAATCAGCTCTATGTTGACCACTTAAAAATAACAAATCGTTATTTAGTGGACATGGTGTAATTCTCCAGTTCATTTTGATTTCTAAAATGAACTATAAAACTCTAAAAAGATTAGGTTTAAGAAGTTTTAGAGAAATAATTTGAAGGTAATGTGATGGTAAATTTTCGGTTGATGTAGAAATAAATAGGTTTGATAAAGAACCCGTAGATCTCATCTAAGTTGGTTTGGTAATATGGGCCGTAGATCTCATCTAAGTTGGTGGATCGGATGGTTGTGATAATTTGGAGAACCCACCCATGTGAAGGGTGTGGTCTCAGGCACCATAGTAAACCATCATCATCACCTTGTCACGTCACCATCACCAGGGTCAAAGTGGGAAGAAGAATCCGTCCCTGCCAAGGGCGGAAACCCCTTATGTCTTTTTTCCTCAAGAAATTCTCCCGTTGTCACGTCTCTCTCTCTTAACTCTATTTTTTTTAAAAAAATCGATGTTTAACATATGAGAAGGTGGTGGTGACATTTAGAGAGGTAGGGGAGATATTTTATAAATCATAAAAGTAAACTGTCGTTACCGACGTTGCAAATAATAATATAATATAATATGTTTTAATCATAATCCGGATCAGATTTACGAAACTTCATTTTCAGTTAACTGAATATCCGTAGACATTTTTACTATTGTTTAATCATCTAACAATTTACCACTTTATAATATAAAATGATCACTTATACGTACTTTTCGGAGTTACATTTTTATTAATTTAACAACTTTATTGATTACAATTATTGACCTTTATTAATTTTATAACTAAGTTAGTATCTCGTGTATTACACAAGTTATATAAATATAAAAATAAATAATTAGTAATAAAAATTTATAAATTATAAAACCATGTTTGAAGATAAAATAGGATTATAATTGTATACAATTAGTTATTTCAAGTAAATAAACAATAGATATGTTATAGATAGATAGATATATCGATAATAAATAGTCTAGAAACTCAACTATTAAACGGATTATAGTTAGTAATAAACACGAAAAGTTACAGTATAATAGTTTAATATAAGATATGTATAAAATTATATATACGTACTTATTCAGAGATAAAACAATTATACTATTTTTAAGTCTGTTATCTAAATAGTTTTATTTTTAAAGATTTATTTTAAGATTTTCTTATAAAAATTATTATTTATAAAAAATCTTGTTTATTAAAAACTCAAGTTTCTAATTATTCTAGTTGTTTTTATAAAGCTACTTTTAGAAAATTCCATATTTTTTATAATTATTTTAAAAAGGGACTGATTTAAAATATTTTGTTTCAAAAGGTTCAATGTTTTATAAAATATATGAATTTTAATTTTCTTAAAATAATTTATTTTTAAAAACATAGTTTGATTTTATAAAATGTAGATGATAGACAAAAATTTATCAATTAACTAAATTATTTTTTATGAAGAGAGAGAGAAATTGTTTGAGTGTTTAAATTACTTTAATATCTTTTTAGAAGAAAAATAAAGTGAGAATGTTTAAAAGAATGACAATTGTCAAAAAGGTGGTTTAAGAAGATGACAAGTGACAAAAGAAACCTTCTTTCATTAGTATCTATATATGTGTTTTGAAACGATAATAACTTGTAGTCAAATGTATCCGATTTTAAGTGAACCAAAAACTATTTATATTTCTTTAAAGCACAACCTAATCTTTAATTTATGTAAGTGTATTCTCTATATTATATGGTATGATTATAAGTGGTTGTGAATAAAATATATGGGAAATTTACTGTTCTACCTATATTTTTTTTAAACACTGTTTAAAACCTATAATGTTTTTAATATATTTTAAGTGATTATGAGTGAAGGAGAGATAAAAAGTAATGATAAATGTATAAAAAGTATTATTTATACATACTTATATCTAATTTTAATTATAACTTATATTAGAATATCGTTTTATTAATAATAATTTTGATTAAATTTATTATTTTATATATTTAATTTGTGTAATAGACGAGTTTATTACAACTAGTTATAAATATAACAATTATAAAAATTAGAGATACGTGAAAACTACTAGAATATTAGTGGTCCAAGTTAAGGTTGTTAACCGTCCCCGAGTTTGGCCCACCAAGTCTTTTAGTAGTTGTTAAAATTTGATTTTGCTGACAAGTCACAATCATAACAACAATGATCTTTGCCATTTTTTACCAGCAACACAGAGTTTTGTATCGTGAGTTTGAGCTTGAGCGTTATATGATAAAAAACAATGAAACAACATGTTTTGATACCCATTTGTTTACATTACGACTTGGGTTTTCTATTTCGTTTGTTATATGACTAGATCGAAAATCAAAAACCTTTATGCTCACCGCATTATTTAAGTAAAATTTTACAAACCAAATGTTTTCTTAATAAAAATTTTAAGTTTATTTTTTATTTATTTTAACGCACCATAAAGGATCCAATCGATACCAACCATAATTGAATCGCTTTTAACACACCATAACCAGTCTTGCGATAATGACAAAGAGATAGAGAGAGAAGATGAATTCTAAAAAAACCATATTTTTATATGAAAACTATAAAAAACTAATGAAACCGGTCACATAATATATTGAATTTTTATCACTAACCTCTATATATGTGTGTGTGTATATAAAGAGAGACATGGATCAAATGAAAACTGTAATATAGTTTTACATATACATCACATATAGATTATGTATATGTAACCAATTTTCATTTGACATAGTGTTACGTGTACGTACATATTTAATCTTGTATTTATTTTTAACATATATGTAATAAATACCTAAATAACATTTTAACAGTTAAAAAAATAAAATAGTTATGTTTTACGTTATTTGTGTTCGTGATTTCCTTTGGTTTTGGTATTACTATTAGTTTATAAGTGTGAAACGACCATGACACGTCAGAAAGTTTCAAACGAACGACTCTATATAAGGGGCAGATGCACCATATATATTGGGTGGAGACATTTTTTTTAATGTTTAGTTATAAAGACATTTTAAGAAACAAGAATACAAGAATAGTGAAGGGATATTTCGGAAATTCTCCCTTATACTATTTTAAGGGATGATTAGTGCTTATGGTCACGCCTCTCTTATAGTGTGGTATATCGACTTGTAACTTGTGTGGCCAAATATTACTTTTATGATGATTCAAATATCAAAACTCGGTAACTATGATTCATATTTATATTTTCATTCAATATCTAAACCTTTGTAATAGATATTAGTTATACCATTTGCTCTAGCATTCCGTTGCCTTTGTTTCTATCACTTTACTACTCTTGCTTTCTGTGTTATTTCTGTTATGTGTGTTTCTTATGTTGTATATTAACTTTTGTTACCCTATTAGTTTCTTTATTGATGTAATAATATATATATTTTAATCATTTGGAAATCTATTGGGACATTTAAGTTTCAAAGTTGAATTTTCCTCTTAATTTTATGGAATGCTTGTTTTGTTTATTCATTGAATTCATATAGGTCTAGATGTTAAACAATTGCTACCGTCTCTGGTATCATTCATCTTCGTATATCTCACCACAATTACTATTATTATCGCTCTTCGCTCGTGAAGTCCATTCTCACGTTTGATGAAATTTGTGAAACGAGTCATCTGCTTTATCATCTTTAATTATGTTTTGTCTATTTCATATATAATTCAACTTGACACAACTACACACCCGTCCAAAGTCTAAAATCAACACCCATAGTCAACAAACACGCGCGATAAGCATATTTGAATACATGCCCACCTTGGGGTTTTAATGCAAAATTTAATATATGGTGTTTTATATTATTGCAAAGATACTATTTGGATCCATCTATATTTTAAATCAAATTCT
Organism: Flaveria trinervia; assembly: GCA_025506515.1. Classification (NCBI taxonomy): domain Eukaryota; kingdom Viridiplantae; phylum Streptophyta; class Magnoliopsida; order Asterales; family Asteraceae; genus Flaveria; species Flaveria trinervia. The sequence goes on along the minus strand of CM046443.1, from coordinate 101,501,254 downwards.
ACAAAAATATCGAACATTATATATTTTCCAACTATCATTATACCCTCCAGTATAGTTTTCACTTTTCAATTATAAAAGCAAATTTACAACTATATAATACTAGACAATTAAAAGAGTTGGTAAAATGTTACACCTGTTCATCCCAAGACAAGTGTCGTATTCTATTGTTTTCGTCACTTCATCCACGTGGCTGCCTTACTATTTGTCTATGGGTTGTACTCTTTGAGCATCCATAGTAGTTAGTTGTACATACGATAGTGTGAGCAAACGAGTCCTAGATTAAATGCTTTACGAGGACACATCTCATAACTTTTCAAAAGGAGATCATGGGTTGGAGTTTCATTAGATGCAATATGCTTCAAGTGGGCCAAGGGTTTTACCACAGTTGACCTTTGGGTGGTAGGTTTCTCTTGAAATGGTGGGCGAGCCGGGTCATCAGCGCTGCCTGTGTTCGCGGGGGTGGGTGGTCTTTTGCCAATGGGTTTACCCGGATGACCGGCTTAGTAATTATTCGTTGGCCATTCAGAAAAAACATACGATAGTGTGAGTCTACAGGGGAAAAAATATTACTATTAATTAACTTTGATAAATCCATGTAATACACGAGTTGTATAAATAAAATAATTAAATATAATAAAAACTTGTTGTTTATAAGTATTAGACTATATTATTATTAGGGTTGATCTCACGGGTCAGTTTAGGTTTTTAGGGTTTCATTGTAAACTCTATATAATGTAATATAATCTAATAATAATATGCAATACACTCTTTTACCATCTTACAAGGTATTAGAGCCACCCTAGGCTCTCTACCACATTAACCGCATCACCACAAAAATATAAAACCTTAGCCGTCACCACCTCGAGAAAAACCCTAGACAGGGTGGTGTGTCGTCACCGCCGCGGGTCACCATGGATTTGTTTTAAAGATTTTCCGTTTAGTATTCCTAATCTTCTTTTATGTTTTGATATTTAGCTTTCCAATCGAAGGTCACAACTATAACATCTTGTATTTTTTTTTCGTTTAACTAAAAGTTAACATCGTTATTCTTGTAAGAACCATTGTTGCCTAAAATGAACTCATGGGTTACCTATGCATACTGCTTAATTTGCTTTTTAATCTTTTAACTTGAAAGATTATAATGATAATAATTATATAATAATAATAATAATAATAATATAATAATAATAATAATATAATAATAATAATAATAATAATAATAATAATAATAATGATGATAATAAACAATAATAATAATGGTTATACTATTAATAATAGAAATAATAACAATAAATTTATAACAATAATAACAATAATAAATAAGACTAATAATAATAATGGTAATATTGTTATTAGTAATAATAATTTGTAAAAATTATTAAACTTAGAAATGTTTAAGCTTGGATCTAAAAGTCTAGGGGGCATTATTGTCAATTTAAGAACTTAACCCATAAGTTTCTCACATAAAATGACAAAGTCAAAACTGGAGGGACCAAAGGTGTAAATCACAAAACCCAACCCCCACCCTATTTCTCTCTCCCCGCCATTCCGGTCGTTGGCCGGCCAAGCCCGGCGCGGCGCCGACGAGCCCCAAATCCACATGAAAACACCTGTTTTTTATACCAATTCATTCCAAACGCTTCGTGAGCACGATTCAAACACCATTATGGACTTTAAACGCATTGAAACACCGTTTACAAACTCAATCAAGTGAGTAACCGAAACCATTAAACACAAAGAGCCGTTCAAACATTTAGGACTGATAATAACCAAATTAATTCGACCTAATCGAACGTTTATCTGTTTCTAAATCATTATAACTCTCAATTGTATCTGAAACAAACATTAACATCTCTTTCGATCTCCACTTTAACCGTGACCCACACCCCATCCGAACTACATCTTCTGCAATCTTTTAGGAGCAATTGGTTGAGGGCTTTCGAGGGTCATAACCCACTAAAACTACACCCGAAGTTAATTTGATTTTCAGCATCAATTGGGCATCAGTTGAATTGAATTAGTCACGACCTGTTCATAACCTAATCTTGTCAAACCATCTTCGATTCGGGTAATTAAGTTTATGTATCTATTCGAAATCTCATGGGGAATCAAAGCCCCATTTGGTTTCCTATAATCGCTATCGAATTGAAGCTCAATTTTGGTTCAATTGTTCTAGGGTTCTTGATTTGGGGATTTATTGTGTGTATATTTTTAAGAATTAAGAACCAATTGATACCAAGGCTTTGGCCCTGGTTCACTGGTTAAGTCACACTGCTCCCTAACATGAGGTTCCGGGTTCGAACCCGAGCACCCTCACGTTTTAATTTTAAAGGCTTTTTAGTCTAAAATCAATTTCAAATTTTTTTTAATATATATAAAAATTGTTTTTATAAATCTCAAATACTTTCAAAAGCCTCCAAATATTTTCTGTGATTTTTCTAAGTTTAAATAAATGCTTTTTTTAAAAATTTTTATTAATAAAACATTTTAGCAAAGATTGTTTTGGATAATTTCTAACAAAATGGATTATAACTAATAATTAGAAGATTACTATTAGTCTAAATATTTTTTTTACAATTAATATTGTCTAAGTAGTATTTGGTTGTAAAACCTTACTTAAACTTCATACATATAATCTTATAAATTATTATAAGTGTTTCTTTTCATAGACTTGTATGAACATAAATATATATTTGTCCAAGAAGATATGAATGACTTCTATATAGAAAATATAATTATTGAATAAATCCCAAAAATTTACTTAAGACCCAAGCCCTCATTAATTCGTTAAACTTCATATAATTAAACTTTAATCTTGTAAATATATTTATATACTTAGGTACATTGTGAAGGCGTTGCGTTGGAGCGTTATTTAATATTTCTTATTAGTCGTCATTCTATACGTATTTGATCATATGAGTATTTCTATACCCCTTTTTCATATTTTGTACACTTTGGGGTGAAACATGTTATATTATAACCATTGCACTTATAAAACGTTTGATTCTTGTAACTTATGGTAATTCACTTGTATGTTGTGGTTAGTTGATCTTAGTGATTACCATGTATTGACGATTATATATACAATCATTAACTATTGTTAGCCTGGGGACGTCATAGATCTATGGGCTTATCAAGCCTGCTTGGTTGATCCAAGTACACTTAGTTAATCGTATAAACTTGTAAACATTGAGACTTGTAAACTATCAAGGTTTGATTGTGTATCTGTCTTACATCCCTAGTTATTTTGTTCTCTAACTTATGACATGAATTGCCATCTTTTATATACTTATGTATTGAAAACTATGGAAATCTCACGAGCATTATGTTAACCTTTTATTTTTAACATATTTCAAGAAATACGCAAGTTTGATTGTCAGCTTGAAGTTCTTTCACATGTAGGATTGAACCTAGCTAAATTAATGAATGACTTGGTTTATTTACATCTTATGTTATATCTATTTTCAAATTTGAGACTTATGCTTGTAATGTTACTTTTGAAACTTATGATTAATATAATTGGGTTTTATTAGCGTTATGTGGCTGTGAATGATTTTAACCCTCACATCTCGACGTTCCGCCATCAAGGTTTGGGTGTGACAGATTGGTATCAGAGCCTATAACTATAGGGATTTAGGTTGTTAGAAATGGTGATCTAGACTATAGTTTATGCATGAACCTTATAGAATAATATTTATATTCTTGTAAATATGTATGGTTTGCATGCTACATAATGCTATGCCCTCTTATGTGCAACTTGATGCCTTAGTATAGGTTTGCCTTGTAATGCTTAAGCATTGTTATCTGTCTTCCCTAAACTTATCTTTGACTCTTCGATTCTCCCCGAACATGAAGCCTCTTAATCTTATTCTCGACGACACGTGGGATCGCATACTTATTATTTATGACTTGGGTCTTTAGACTTTATGTCTAATCTTTACAAATCTCATCAAGGTTTTGATTTCATGAACCTAAGAAATAATGTGTGACACATAGACACATGTATTCTGGATTTCCTGGCAAAAGGCCTTCGGGCTAAGGTAAGCATTTCGCATAAATCCTACGGGACTAGTTATGCTTACCTGGGGATTTCTAGGATGAGTGATAAACTATGGTTGGTATACACAAGTTTCTAAGGCAAATGGGTCAATTCACCTTGATGTGTCAACGTTTCCAAATGGTAATGCGTTACCAAATGGAATCATTCCGCATGCCTTACAACTCTTAGCTTATTCTTATTTACATTACTATCCTTTGTTATCCTCATTCCCGTATCTTTAGAGTTCGAGCCTATACTTTCTAAGCCGCGTGTTAGTCTAGAAAGATCCTTTACGGTAGAAGTCGTCGATGGAAAATCGATCATCGTTGACGTCGTAATACGCGATTGTACTTTGAGCCTTAATGAACACGAGTTCTCTATCGACCTCATTCCTATGCAACTAGGAAGCTTTGATGTTATTATCGGCATGGATTGGTTAGCTAAGCAAAGTTCTATGCTTCGGGAAGTGCATTCAAATTCCTTTACCATCGGGAGATACTTTGAATGTATTTGGGGAGAAATCATCCCAAGGACTTAAACTTATGTCCTGCATCAAGGCACAAAAGTGCTTAAGTAAGAACTACATAGCTTTCATGGCATATGTAGTTAATACGAAAGCCAAGGGTAAGGAACTAAAAGACATTCCTGTCGTGCGAGATTTTCCCAAAGTGTTTCCCGAGGATCTTAAGGGGTTACCTCCTATGCGAGAAGTTGAATTCAAGATTGACTTGATCCCTGGTGCAAACCCTGTGGCTAAATCACCTTGTTGCCTTGCACCGTCTGAAATGCAAGAACTAGCTAGTCAACTGCAAGAGTTGACCGATAAGGGTTTCATTCGTCCTAGTTCTTTACCGTGGGGTGCACCTGTACTGTTCATGAAGAAGAAAGATGGTTCATTCCGTATGTGGATTGACTACCGGGAACTCAACACGCTTACCATAAAAAACCGATACACTCTTCCTCGAACCGATGATCTCTTTGATCAACTTCAAGGAGCAACCTAATTCTCAAAGATTGATCTACGTTCTCGGTATCATCAATTACGTGTCCATGATGACGACATTCCAAAGACCGCTTTCTGTACTCAATATGGACATTACGAGTTCATGGTTATGCCTTTTGGCTTGACTAATGCACCTGCTATGTTCATGGATCTCATGAATCGAGTATGTAAACTATATTTGGATAAATTTGTGATCATGTTCATTGATGATATTCTTATTTATTCCAAGACGAAAATTGATCACGAGACGCACTTGGGATAAGTTCTCAAACTTGTAAAGAAGGGCAATTATATGCCAAGTTTTCCAAGTGTGAGTTTTCGCTAGAAGACGTTCAATTCTTAGGGCATGTGGTGAATAGCCAAGGAATTCATGTTGATCCTGCTAAAATAGAAGCCGTGAAAAATTGGTGTGTTCCCACAACCCCAACTGAGGTTCGTTCTTCTCTGGGCTTAGCGGAATATTACCCTAGGTTCATAGCAAACTTTTCGAAGATTGCTAAACCGCTAACGACGTTAACCCAAAAGAACCGACCTTTTGAACAGGGACCTGAACAAGAGGAGGCTTTCGAGACATTGAAACGCAAGCTGTGTAACGCTCCTATTCTCACACTTCCCGATGGGAACGATGACTTTACCGTGTACTCTGATGCCTCTAATCATGGTCTTGTGTGTTCTCATGCAACGAGGCAAAGTCATAGCATACGCGTTGCGACAATTGAAGGTTCATGAAGTGAACTACACAACCCATGATCTTGAACCGGGTGCTGTGGTTTCGCTTTGAAGATCTAGCGACACTATCCTTATGGGACGCAATGCATAGTCTACACCGATCATAAGAGTCTCCAACACGTATTCAATCAAAGGATCTCAACATGAGACAATGACGTTGGATTGAGTTGATTAGCGACTACGACTGTGACATTCGCTATCACCCTGGAAAGGCGAATGTTGTAGCCAACGCACTGAGTCGCAAGGTCCACAACAACACTGTCTTGCTTCAAGAAATCCAAGATCTAAGGCAATGGTTTGATACTTTAGCGGAATTTGATACCGAGATTCATGTGGATGTTAACGAGCCTACTATCATGCTTCAAAACATAGGGATTGATAGTGATCTCGAGTTATGCATTCGCGAGGCTCAACAAGTAGCATTAACCGATAAAGGGAAAGATGAAAATTTGGTGTTTAAAGTTCGGTCACAACTGGAGGCAAAACCGAACGGCATGTGGTACTTCTTGAATCGACTTTGGATCCTGAATCGTGATAACCTTCGACACTTCATTATGAACACAGCTCATCAAACCCGATATTCCATTCATCCTGGCTCCGATAAGATGTACATGGAACTGCATGGTCAATACTGACGGCCTAGAATGAAGAAAGATATAACGTCCTATGTTTCCAAGTGTCTCACATGTGTGCAAGGGTCAAAGCCGAGCACCAACGACCAAGTGGTTTACTTGAACAACCCAAAATTCCTATATGGAAATGGGAAAATATATCTATGGATTTCATAACCAAGTTACCTCGTACTCCTCATGGTCATGATAGTATATGAGTGATTGTTGACCGTTTGACCAAAACGACACATTTCATACCAATACGAGACACATACAAAGTTTCAAGATTGGATCACATCTATATTGACAAAATTGTGAGTCGTCATGGCATGCCGTTGCACATTATATCCGACTGAGACGCTCGTTTCACTTCGCACTTTTGGTCGTCTATGCAGGAACTCTTGGGTACGCAATTGGATTTAAGTATGGCTTACTATCCTCAAACTGATGGTCAAACCGAATGAACAATTCAATCCCTCAAGGATTTGCTACGACTTTGTGTCCTTGATTTTGGTGGTGACTGGGATACGCATTTACCGCTCGCGGAATTTTCGTATAACAATAGTTAGCACTCGAGTATCAAGATGGCACCATTCGAAGCACTTTATGGTCGTAAATGCAGATCACTGATCTGTTGGACCGACATTGGAGAAAACTTCATCACTGGTCCTAAACTTATACAAGAAACGACCGATAAAGTCTCCACAATCCGCAAGAACCTTGAAGTGGCAAGAAGTCAATAAAAGAGTTATGCTGGTAAGTGTCATAAGCCGTTGGAGTTCCAAGTTGGGGACATGGTTCTTCTTAAGGTTTCACCGTGGAAAGGTGTTGTTCGCTTTGGGAAGAAGGGTAAACTAGCTCCAAGATTTGTAGGACCTTTCAAAATCCTGAAAAGGATTAGGAAAGTGGCTTACAGACTGGAACTATCTTCTGACCTTAGTGGAGTTCATCATGTGTTCCATGTCTCAAACTTGAGAAAATGTTTGGCCAACGAGAGTCTGCATGTTCCCCTGAAAGACATCCTTATCGATGAGTCACTGCACTTTGTTGAGAAACCTGTTGAAATTATGGATCGTATTATGAAGAAAACTAGAACCACAACTACTCCAATTGTCAAGGTTCGTTGGGAGAATAAGTGTGGAGCTGAGTTCACTTGGGAGCCTGAGGATCACATGAAGGCAAAACACCCGCATTTGTTCGCTTAGTTCATTCTTATTTCGGGACGAAATTTATTTAAGTTGGAGAGACCGTAAAATCTTGTATTTTTTTCGTTTAATTAAAAGTTAGCATCGTTATTCTTGTAAGGACCATTGTTGCCAAAAATGAAACTCATGGGTTACCTATGCATATTGCTTTAATTTGCCTGTTAATCCTTTAACTTGAAAGATTATAATGATAATTATTATATAATAATAATAATAATAATAAATAATAATAATAATAATAATAATAATAATAATAATAATATATACTGATAATAAACAATAATAATAATGGTTATACTATTAATAATAGAAATAATAACAATAAAATTATAACAATAATAATAATAACTAAGAATAATAATAATAATGGTAATATTGTTATTAGTAATAATAATTTGTAAATATTATTAAACTTAGAAACGTATTAAGCTTGGATTTAAAAGTCTAGGGGCTTTATTGCCAATTTAAGAACTTAACACATAAGTTTCTCACATGAAATGACAAAGTCAAAACCATAGGGACCAAAGGTGTAAATCACAAAACCCAAACCCCACCCTATTTCTCTATCCCCGCGATACCGGTCTCTGGCCGACCAAACTCGGCGCGGCGCCGGCGAGTCCAAATCCACACGAAACCACGTTTTTGATACCAAATCATTCCAAACGCTTCGTGAGCACGATTCGAACACCGTTAAGACTTTAAACGCATTGAAACACCGGTCACAAACTCAATCGAGTGAGTAACCGAAACCATTAAACACAAAGTGTTGTTCGAACATTTAGGACTGATAATAACCAAATTAATTCGACCTAATCGAACGTTTACCTGTTTCTAAATGATTACAACTCTCAATTGCAACTGAAACAAACATTAACATCTCTTTCGATCTCCACTTTAACCGCGACCCACACCCCATCCGAACTACATCTTCTGCAATCTTTTAGGAGCAATTGGTTGAGGGCTTTCGAGGTTCATAACCCATTGAAAATACACAAGAAGTTAATTTGATTTTCAGCATCAATTGGGCATTAGTCGAATTGAATTTAGTCGCGACATGTTCATAACCTAATCTTATAAAACCATCTTCGATTTGGGTAATTAAGTTTATGTATCTACTCGAAATCTCATGGGGAATCAAAGCCCCATGTTGTTTCCTGTAATGGCTATCGAATTGAAGCTCAATTTTGGTTCAATTGTTCTAGGGTTCTTGATTGGGAAATTATTGTGTGTGTATTTTTAAGAATTAATAACCAAGTGATACCAAGGCTTTGACCCTGGTTCATTGGTTAAGTCACACTGCTCCCTAATATGAGGTCCCGGGTTCAAACCCAGGCACCCTCATGTTTTAATTTTAAAGGCTTTTTAGCCTAAAAATCAATTTCAAAATTATTTAATATATATAAAATTGTTTTTATAAATCTCAATTACTTTCAAAAGCCTTCAAATATTTTTTGTGACTTTTCTAAGTTTAAATAAATATGTTTTTTTTAATTTTATTAATAAAACGTTTTTGCAAAGATTTTTTGGATAATTTCTAATAAAATGGATTATAACTAATAATTAGAAGATTACTATTAGTTCAAATATTTTTTTACAATTAATATTGTCTAAGTAGTATTTGGTTGTAAAACCTTACTTAAACTTCATACATATAAACCTTATAAAATATTATAAGTGCTTCTTTTTACATACTTGTATGAAACATAAATATATATTTGTCCAAGAATATATGAATGACTTCTATACAGAAAATATAATTATTGAACAAATCCCAAAAATTTACTTAAGACCCAAACCCTCATTAATTCGTTAAACTTCTTATAATTAAACTTTAATCTTATAAATATATTTATATACTTAGGTACATTGTGAACGCGTTGCGTTGGAGCGTTATTTAATATTTTTTATTAGTCGTCATTCTATACGTATTTGATCATATGAGTATTTCTATACCCCTTGTTCATATTTTTACACTTTGGGATGAAACATGTTATATTATAACCATTGCACTTGTAAAATGTTTGATTCTTGTAAATTTATGGCAATTCACTTGTATGTTGTGGTTAGTTGATCTTAGTAATTACCATGTATTGACTATTATATGTACAATCATTAACTATTGCTAGCCTGGCGACGTCATAGATCTATGGGCTTGACAAGCCTGTTGGTTAATCCAACTACACTTAGCTAATCGTATAAACTTGTAAACGTTAAGACTTGTAATTTGTCAAGGTTTGATTATGCATCTATCTTATATCCCTAGTTACTTTATTCTCTAACTTATAACATGAATTGCCATCTTTTATATACTTATGTATTAAAAACTATGGAAATCTCACCAACATTATATTGACCTTTTATTTTTAACATGTTTGAGGAAATATGCAAATATGATTGTCATCTTGAAGTTCTTTCACATCTAGGATTGGACCTAGCTTAATTAATAAAATGACTTGGTTCATTTACATTTTATGTTATGTCTATTTTTATATTGAGACTTATGCTAGTAATGTTAGTTTTGACACTTATGATTAATGTTACTTTTGAAACTTATGATTAATATAATTGGGTTTAATAATAGCATTATGTGGCTGTGAACGATCTTAACCCTCGCATCTCGACGTTTCTGTCGTCAAGGTTGGGGTGTGACAACAACCTTCTATTCTACTGCTTGTCGTTAGTTTCATATTGTTAACTTTGATCATTGTAACTTTAAGTTCTTATATCCTAGCAATCTTGAGATCTTATTTACTTGCATCCTATTTGTCGTAGCCTGACCATAGTCATCGGCCTTCACCTTGTCTACCTGGTTTTCATTACAATGAAGATTTGTTATCGGGTTTATCTATCTTGTATTAAATTCGATATACCATCATACTTCTTTTTCTTTCTTTTTAGCCGGATCACGGTCTTTAGCCACCAAAGTACGACGCCCGGCCACGGTTACCGGCCTTTGGTATGACACATCGCCGCATGACCACGATCACCATGTGTCTGTTTTTTCTTTTGTTCTAGCCGGACCATGGTCCCTTGGCATCACAGCGTGCCGCCTAACTACGGTCACCAGCCTACTCTTAACATGCCGCTTAGGTTTCATTATTATCAGGGTTAAACCCACGGACCCGTTTAGGTTTTTAGGGTTTCATTATAAACTCTATATAATATAACTTAATCTATCAGTAATACGCAATCAACTTTTTTACCATCTTACAATAAGATGATATTCAAAAATAATATTTGATTAAACCTTATTTTTTATAAACAGGATGATAATTATATTTCAAAACAAACGTTTTTAGAAAGATATTGTTTTTTAAAAATTTTCTAATGACAATTATATTTCAAAACAAACATTTTTAGAAAAATATTATTTTTTAAATTCTAATTATAATTTTTAATTGTAATATTTTTTGCTTATAAAAGTGTTATTTTTAAAAATATCAATTTTCAATTATTTTATATTTTATTAGAGTTTGATGCTTTAGAAAAAAATCTTATTTTACAAGAATTTGCATATTTTGAAATAACATTAATAATATTATTTCTTTCTTAAATTATTAAAAATAGATATAATTTAAAATAAATTAAATAATAATATTATTATTTAATGTGAGAATTAAATAGGATAGAGAAACAAGAAAATTTTGATAAGAAAAAATATGATGTTGACAAGTGTTCATCGTAGTTATCTTTTTGTTAGAGTATGCTGATTTGTATATTTGATATACTAGGTTAGAATCACGTGTATTACACGGGTTGAATAAATAAAAATATTAAATAATTAGTAATGAAAATATAATAATTATAAATGATATGATTAAAATTGCATATGAGTAATAATATAAGTAATAAAACAACGATATCATTATTTTAAACTTTTGTCTTTAGACCCTAGTTGCATTTTTAATAAACATTTTATGCAAAACAAACAATTTTAAAACATATCAATATTAAAAGTTTTCTTATTATAACTCCTAATTTTAGTTATTTTGTTTTATACAAAAAATCATTAAAAAACCATTTTAAAATACTTTATATTTTTAAACATGTTTTTTGTTTTAGATAATATTCTCATTTTTAAAATTTTGTTTATTTAGAAGTTACATTTATAAAAGCATCTCTTTTCTTAATTTATTGAAAAACAATTTTTAATCTCAAAAGAAATTAAATATTATTATAAGTATTTAAGGTAATTGTTTAATAGGAGAGAGAAACGGGAAAATTAAAATTAGATGGTCTAAAATTGTGACAAGTAGCATCTTAAAACCTTTTTTTTATTATAATAGATAGATATTGTTTATCTTTATTAATTTTTATAATATTTTTTGAAAATGATTGTGAATGGAACAGAGGGAAAATATAATGATAAATGTATAAAAATATTATCTAATTACTAAAAATAAAGAAAATATAGTGATTTTTAGTGTAATTAAAAATATTAAAAATAAAAACCTATTATGAAAGCACTTTTAAGTTCAATTAGTATTGTTAACACATCCACATACTCACGTCTCATAGCACCTGTCTTGGTTCTGTTAGATTTATTCTAGTAGCAACTCTCAAGTTTGATTGTTTTTGCTATATGTTTTGTAGTAGCTCTAAATAACTCAACATTAATGGTTAGAAAGAATGGTGTGTACGTATGGCATTCAAGTGCGAGTGATAGGTCCATATGGTTGTTTGGGTAGGAGATATGTGTTGTGTTTGTTTTGTCCAAATGGTTTTTTAGTTTATATATTTTGAATTTTGGTAATGTTATTGTCGCTGTCATCTCTTGAAAATTGGATGTTAAAACAAACTTTTGAGCATATTGTTTTTGTTTTCTATAAACTTGGTTATCTATAAATGTTTCCGTCTACTACTTACGAGTAAGTACACTCGTGCTATACGATAGGATAACGTCTTTTCTAATGTTACCGATAGTTGTCTTTGAATAATGTTATATTAAAGTATAAGATAATTGTTAGATGTCTTTCAAGATCTTAAATGTCAACATACAAACATTGTCTCTCTTGTAAATCTAATTTATTCAGGATCTGAAGTTGAAGATACCTAACTGATTATTCTGGTAAAATATTTATAAACTTTTTATAAACCAAATAACATAAATTTATAAATTTCAAAAAACGCTTAAACATAAATGTGACGTATCTATCATGTTAACAAGGAGAACCGAGTTCAAACCCAACCGTATAAATAGGAGATGAACCGGAAAAAAAAAACAAAATTGAAAACATAAAATTTTAATTGGAATTGATTTTTTATGGTCTTGTACAACAAAGAATGCACAACTAAAAATAAAAAAAGTTTGTTTTCCCTCAAGTCCATGTATCCTTTTTTATAAATGTTAAACTCTCATTTTGTTTTCTTGTTTGGTTGATGTTGAATAGCTAACATATCTATATTATTATATGAGGGGACAAATTTGTAAATAACGAGTAGTTTATACATAATTACTTGTATCGAATGCAACAATATTATTCTTAAGTGTTTGAAATTTAAATTTATATTATTGTCTAGAGAGTTGTATTATATAATAGTAAAGATTATACATATTCTTAAGTGTTTAAAAATTAAAATTATATTATTGCCCAAAAAGTTGTATGATATAGTAATATAAATTATACATGAAACTTCGGACCTAACAAAATCATTTATTTTTTAAGTTGTCATTTTTTATTGTGCTTGTTTTTGTCAATCTAATTTCTTTTAGTATGAGTATGCTTGCTTCTAGATTATCAGTGGTATCTTTTTTTCTTCGTTCTTCCTAAAATAAAATTCAATTATCTCGTATAAAAAATTATTAATTAAAACCGTAGTTAAATGGAGTTCATCACTAAAAAGTGTATAGTGCAACTCTAAAGATATCCAATAACATATTAAAATGAATTCAAGTTTTGATATAAGCGTGTTTAATTCAATAACGAACAATATTAAAGTTTATTGAATAGTTCAGCTTGTATTTAGGAAGTATTCTTTAACAAAATGAACTTCTAACAAAAAAATATAGAGTTAATCTCGGTTTTCGTCCCTGAGTTTGCAAATTGTCTTCACGTGAGTACTAACGTTTCTATTTTCGACCTTTTGACTAACGGAGTTAACATTTTCAGTTAGATATAAAACATCCCATCTCTTTCAATTTCTCTCTCTCTCTCTCTACACAGCACCACACACCACTGCTATCGCACACCACCGCCACCGCACACCACCGCCACCGCACACCACCGCCACCGCACACCACCGCCACAGCACATCACCGCCACCGCACATCACCGCCACCGCACATCACCACCACAGTGGTGTGTGGGTAAACAACCTCAAATCCACCTTGACCGATCAAATCCTACTGTGAAATTCGTTTCGTAGCAGCAAGAAGCTCGTGTATAGTGAACCATTTGGCACCAGTGTTGGGCAAAACTCGATCTTTGACATTACGAACATAATCCACATGTAACTAAGCTTCTTTCATCTTGTTATTAAATCTCCTGTGTATCAAAATCACACCCAGAACAAGCAGGGTTCCAATCAAAGCTCCTGATATGGCAAAAATGATGTTTTTGTTTGATTTTGATAATATTGATTTGGGCTTGGAACCAAATATGGACAAAGACACCCCGAGTATGCAATCGGCCGTGGGAATGTCTTCGGGCCAAAAGTGGGACCGACTTTATCGATCCAATCAAAGACCGTGACTATCTTGGCGCAATTGGTGGGGCTAGCGACGAACCCATTCGGGGAGGTGTGACAGTAGGCGAACGTCTGCCGAACATGGGCGGACGACAAGAGGTGGGTCTGGAAGTCGTGGAGACAGGATGTGGCTGTTGATGCATCAGGGAAGTAGAATGTCTTGTTGGTGTGCCAGTGGTGCGAGAGGCCGATGTAACATCCGTTATTTTTCTGATTATAAACCCGAAATCATTTTGAAACTTTCTCAAACTGGTAAAATTTATTATTTAAGTATGTTATTTATTCAGATGATCAAACGCCACAAATATTTTATATAATCATTACTATGAATTGAGCTACTAAAAATTTCAAGTAGTTTATCGTTACATCAATTTATAATAATAATTATACTTCATAAAAAGTTACTATTTTATAAATTTTAAATGTTAATTATAAGTGTTAACCATTAAAACATCTAGTTAAATTACAATATGTTACTTGAAAGATTCATTTAATATTATAAATTGTATAAGTTATATAACTTATTTGTTATTAAATAATTAAATGAGGGTTTTAATAGTTAAGGGGCTTATATGTCATTTTTGAAACTTAATTAACAAGCTTCTTACATAAAATGATAAGATTTTAAAACTAAAGGAACTGGAAGTGTAAAATTCTTTTAAAAACCCATCTATCCTCCACCGTCGACCTCTCTCTCCCCTCTTGTCTCCGACCACCCTCAGCCGAACTCCGGCGACTCCCCAAACCACCTGTAACCCCAGAATTTTATGACATGATCGATGCTAATCACTGCTAGGAACCATTTCAACATTAGTGGCACTTCAACTTGAGTTAAGATGGACGGTTGAACCCGTAACCGACTACCATTAATCCTCAAAGTCGTTCGACAACAAAAACTTGATAACTACACAATCAATTGAACTCTAACCGATCTTTTAACCATTCCTAAACTACTAATAGACACAATATCATCCAAAACACGCTTAATCATCACCAATGGATGGCATACACTTCTTGACCTGCAACTGTCCCATTCGTCAACACTCGAGCAACTTTAGTTGAAATTGATAGAGGGGTTTCAATCATCGAGTCCAGTAGAAGCTTCCTATGCAACGAATTTGGATATCATCAACGTTTGCATCATGAACCCTACACTACCCAGGTCACGACTATTCTTCAACCTATGCTATCGAATTCAAACAACTTTCGGGTAAATTAAACACATACATATACTCGAATTTACAAGGGGAATTAAAGCCCTATGTTTATTTTAGTAATCGTTATCATTTTGATGATCAATATTGGATTCAATCATTCTAGGGTTCTTGGTGATTTGGGGGTTATTTGTATAAATGTATTTAAAGATTTACAACAGGAATTGTAACAAGTATGGGCGTTGGTCCAACTGGTTACAACAACTATCATCCACACAAGGGACCCGGGTTCGACCCCGGGTACCCTCATCCTTTTTTAATCATTGGATTTTTAATTCTTTTTAATTTCATAAAGTTTTAACATATTATTTAGTTAAAATTATAATTACCTTATTAACTAAAATATTTCAGAAATTATTAAATTAATTTTAAAGATGTTATAAACTTATAACTCTTGAATTTAATAATTTTTAAAGAATAAAAAGGTTATAAAAATGTTATTAAGTCATTTATATATTATAATATATGATAACTCAAACTTAGATTATTGTAAAATACTTTAAACCCTTATATTACAAATACTTTAAATAGTAATTATACAAATGATTATTTAAGTAATTATGTAAATGATTAATTATTCATCTATTCATTTAATCAAGTTATATCATAAATAGTTAATAAAAAGATTCCCTAAACTTTTATTTAAATTCTTGAAACTTATAAAACAATATAATTTTCTATTATACTTTATTCTCATTTTTAAAGTTTTGTATTATAAAACCTTTATAATAAATCACTTAAAAGTTCAAAATTTTATAAAATGATTTTAAATAATTTTAAAGTCATTTAACTAAGTATTCAATTAATTATCTTTATCAAAATTTAAATAAATAATTATATTAATTATTTCTTTTCACACATCATCTTTATTAAAATCAATTATTGAAATATTCATTATCATTACCAATCTTAATTGGTTTAATTCATCGTTATTGAACCAAAACATAATCATTGTATTACCTTATTTGAATTAATTATTAAAACCCCCAAAATTTCCATATGAAACCCTAATTCATATTTGCTCTTGAATCTTAACTTTATTCTAATCCTAAGACACTAAATCTTAGGTTGAATCGTGAAGGAATCATTGAAACCCATCTTACTCTCTTATTGTTATCTTAAGTGCATCTTCTGAGTCTTCCATGTGAGTTTCCTTGTCCTTTTTTACTTTATTTCACATCTTTTAGGGTGAAACATGTTAACCTTAAAAACTTACACTTGTAAACATCTTGATACTTGTAAATGCACATGCAATTAATCTTTATCTTTTTGTCATGGTTATTTGTGTTATTATAAGTCTTATATGAGATACATATTTTGTTTACAATCATTAACTATTGCTAGCATGTCGACATCTTAGATCTTTGGGCCTGACAAGCCTATTTGGTGCTAAAGCCAATGTATTGCCGGCTCCTAATGACGTATGCTTGTTCATCATGGGAACCAAGTACACTTAGCCAATCTTATAAACTTGTAATCAAGTCGAGGTTTGGTTGTAACTATATGTGTTCTATAAACTTGCTAACTCATAACCATTGACATGAATTGCTACTTGTAAACCTTTATATATATATATGTATGTATGTTCAACCCATGGGAACTCACCAACTTTCAAAGTTGACCCTTTATTTTTTAACGTGTTTTAGGTTTGATACTTGAAGATCTCTTCGTGCTCATATAAGAGTTGAACCTAGTTTAACTAAATATTTTATTTGCTTTGGTTGAATCTGTTGTATTGTAATGATTTATTGTCTTGTATTGTTCTATGAAAAATGATAATTAATATTATTTCAACTTATTTAGTTTTATGTGTTATGAAAAATCGTTTCACATTCGTCCGCCTCGATGATTCCGCCGTCGGTCGGGGTGTGACATCTGATGCCGAAGAGGCTCCGGAGGGTGGATCAGCAGTTGTTGGTGGCGTTAGGGGTGGTGTAAGGCCCCGTTCTCGGGACGCTTACAGTTGGGTTCTCATCGCTCATAAAACGTATAGTTACATTTGTATTTCATAAAATCGCAGCGGAAAACTAAAACAATCTTTCATTTCCATGTAGATGCTTTTGCAAATTAATACAACATTCATTACAAAATAACTTGTTCGCATTACAATGCAAAAACATTAATCAAAAGAATGTCATCCCAAAAGAGCTGAGTAGTCATCCGTGCCATCCTCAGCAATCATTACCTGCCAACTGGAAACACATCAAAGTTAGCGTTGCTGAGTGAGTTCTAGTGTTATAAATAAAACATACTTTACTTTACATTCGTTCGCGATCACACATCATACGTACATACAGATAATATCAGTATTATCTTCATCATTCCGTTCATTAACTTACTCATTCACGTGTTACATTACCGTTCGTTTCTCTATCTAGATCCGGTCAGACTTTACCCTCTTCGTGGTACTCAGCCACGATTACTGAGGTCGACTGACAAGGATCTTATTCTGTACATTATTCCGATCATTCATTTACGTTCATTCATACTTCGTTCTTTCATACATAATCTTTCGTCCCTTTATACTTTTGTTCCTTCGAGTTTGTTGCGACAACATGGTCGCTCACCTCATTAACAATCCCAACGACTTCGCGCTATCCGAGTCTGTTGCAACCATATAGTTGCTCACCCCAATTGCCAATTTCAACGATAGCATGCTTTCCGAGTCTCTTGCAACCATAGGGTTGCTCACCTCATGGCAACTTCACAATAACGCGTTGTCCGAGTCTGTTGCAACAACTGAGTTGCTCACCTCTTTTCTCTGGCCATCTTAATGATGCCTATGATCTGAGTCTTTTGCAACCACACGTTGCTCACCTCATTGGCAATCTCCATGATTGCCTGTGATCCGAGTCTTTTGCAACCACACGTTGCTCACCTCATTGTATGCTTGCAAACCTTTCCTTCATTCATTCGTCATTCAATAATGCATGCATTCTTACTTTATGTTCCTCTTTCATTATCTTTCACTTTACGTTACATAATACTTCATTCATTCATTAAAGTAACACGTAAAGTCACAAGAAAGATAAACATACATCGTAATAAGGAACACATCATACACATTCATCATCATCATACAGGGCAACACCATACATATATATAACATGCATAAACATGCAACATCATCATCATGCCCAACATGCTTTCTAAGGCCCCAATCGTCATCTTACATGCTCTTACAGGAACCCTTATGTCAAAACTTACATCTGCACTTTTCCCCGAAAGTCAGAAGTCAAACTACACTTTCCTCGGGTGTGACAGCCCTACTCGGGCGTATGGACACCCTTCAGTCGCATGGCCTCCATGCGTCTGAGCATCATGCGATTGAACTAATGCGGATGAACACCTATGCGAATGAACATCCAGTCGTGCGAATGGACAATGCGGATGGACCTCATGCGAATGGGATTAATGCGAATGAGCACTTATGCGACTGGACCTTCAGTCGCATGACCTCCATGCAACTGGCCTTTCAATCGTGCGAATGGACCTTCAATCGTGCGAATGGACATTCAATCGTGCGAATGGACATTCAATCGTGCGAATGGACATTCAATCATGCGAATGGACCCCAATCGCACCTTAATTGGCCGTATGGCCTCCATTCGGCCTCCAGTCGGTCGCCTAGCCCTAACTGATGCAGAATGCAGTTCATCCCGACTGCAGCCGAGGGTTTTCGGCTTCCAAACTCATCTAAACCCATTTTAAGCCAAATCGACCATCCTAAACCTTAGGGATGCATACCACGACACCATTCAAGCACACACAAGCTCACAATCAAGTCACAAACGCATCATACATACACATACACATACACAAACGGGTCAACTTACATACATACGAAAAAACCCGATTTCAGATGTTTTCCAGCCCCAAATCGTTTGAAAACAAGTAAAAGAGGGGTCTTAGAACTCACATAAACGAGCACAACGTTAAGGGCTTCGATTTGGCTTGCTTCACGACGATTTTGGCGACCCGAACCAACCCGAACCGACACTTTTCCTCTTTTTCTCTTCTTTCTCTCTTCTCCCATTTCTTTGGCTGATCTGTGAGTGTGGGGGAGAGGGTAAGGGCTGCCCTCTCCCTTATATACTCCCCCTCACCCGACTTTCTTTCGTGGGCGAGTTTGGTCCCTCGACTTTGGACTTTATTTTCTTTTCTTTCTTCACCGGCTTCAAAATAATAAATATTCGGGTGTTACAGGTGGTGCAGTTAGAGGTGTCCCATGGGAAGGTGGTGACGTAGTTGAATTGAGGGGCATGCGGTGTTGTGGGGTGTTTGGTGGTGATGGTGTGTGGCAGGGGTGGTGTGTGGCGGCGGTGGTGTGTGGTGTTGTGGAGAAAGAAGAAAGAATGAGAGTGAGATAAATTGAAAAGTGAGTTTATGATATTTTTATAGCCCTTAGGGGTATTTTGGTCATTTTAAAATAATCTAACAGAAATTGTAACACCGTTAGTTAAAAGGACAAAAATAAAAATAATTTTCAAAACTGAGGCCACTAATAGAGACAAAATAAACGTTGGTACTCAAGTGGAGATAATTTGCAAAACTCAGAGACGAAAACCGAGATTAACTCAAAAATATATATAACGAGAACTTTTTAATTTTAGAATAAATCACTTTTTTGTCCCTGAGGTTTGACGAAAATCACGAGTTCGGTCTAATAGTTCATTTATTACATTAACAGTCCAATAGTTTTAAGGTTTATTTCAATTGCATTCCACGCCACTAACATCGTTAAAGATTTCTGTTAAATTAATATTAAATGACAAATTTACCCCTGTAATTACTTAATCATCACATCCTATCTTTCTACTCCTCTCTCTATCTTTTTCTCTCTCCAGTCTCTCTCTTTTATATCAATATCAAAAACCACCTTCCACTAACTCCACCCCCAAACCACCACCAGTCGCCACTCCGACCACCACCACTCCATTCCATCCCCAAATCACTGCTTCCACAACTCATTCCACCCTTAAACTAGATCTAGTCGTATAGATCTAAGAATTAAAAATCCAAGTTTAGAAACAGATAAAAGGGTCAGATGTTGTGACGATGGCGGTTGTGGTCGTAGGAGGTGGTGGTCCACAATAGTGATAGTGGTGGTTCTATTACTGGAATAAGCAGGAGGCTGAAGATGCAAATGTTTCAGATCTGGAATAGGGTTTTAACGGTGGTGGTGGGGTCGTCGACGGGTTTCGGTGGTGGTGGTGGGGTCGTCGACGGGTTTCGGTGGTGGTGGTGGGGTCGCCGGCGGGTTTTAGTGGTGGTGGTGAGGTCGCCGGCGGGTTTCTGTGGTGGTGGTGGGGTCGCCGACGGGTTTCGGTGTTGGTGGTGGGGTCGCCAACGGGTTTCATTGGTGGTGGTGGTGAGGTCGCCGGCGGTTTTTTACTGGAGAGGGAGGCTGAAGAGGATGGTTGGTGGTAGCTGGATTTGGTGGTGAGAGGGAGAATAAAAAAGAGAGAAGATAGAGAGAAAGAGAGAGGAGGAATATGGGTTGGGTGAGGATGGGGATGGGTTTTTATAAAATTCAGAGGCAAAAATATCTTTTTATATCATTTAACAGATAAAATTGAAATAAATTTTAAAACTATTGGACTATCAGTATAATAAATGAACTACTAAATTGAACCTATGATTTTCGTCAAACCTAAGGAACGAAAATAATAATCTAAATTTTATGAAAACTACCAAGAATTCATAAATTCCAATAAAAAACATTACTTTAACTATAATACTAACATTTTTATTAAAATATAACATGATTAAATAAGATTATACGTGATAATTAACATGTATTGATATATTTTAAATATTTACACATATGCAAATGCTAAACTTATATGTGTGTTAAATATTAAAATATATGTATACAGTTCATTTCATAATACCGTAGTTTAATAATAATGACATATTTAAATAAAATATTAGTTTTTATTGTTTTTCGTGAAAAAAAGTAATATAAAAACCATCTCATATTTTTAATTTTATTTATTTATTTAATTACATATGTGTAGAAATCATAACCAACATATGTGTAGATTAGAATTTCCTTCATCATCATTGTTATTATTATTTTAAATTTCAAGAGAAACGAGAAAACATTGTATTTCAACTACATTTTGTATAAAACATAAATAATTTATGTGTTGATAAAAGTTTCAAAGTTTTGAGGATATATGTAAGAGTTCTTATATAATCATAACCCTATATATGTATATATGTGGTGTAATTCAAATAAAACTAAAATAAATTATAAAAACTAATAATTCAAAATTTTATCCATAATTAGATTAATATCAATGATCCTGATTTGGTTGAATAAAAGTTTTTAAACTTTAGTGGGACTTATGGACCTAAAAAGATTTAAAAAAAGCAATTTGATTTTTTTCTTTCATACCTACTTCTTTACTTCAAATCAATACCGCATAATTTATATTTTTTACACTCATCCGTCTTTCTACACAATCAATTTTCTCATCTCTCTCTAAACAAATGAAAACAATCGTCCATGAAGCTAGATCAGGCGATTGAGATGGTGAAGATGGCGACGATGACGATGGCGACTCACCCCGATCAATGGAAATGATGATGGCGACCATGGCTACGATGGTGGTGGTGGCGACTACAATGGTGGAGATGACGACTGTGGTTTTTTGTTAATGTTTTTAGTGAACTATTCAGATCTGTAATGTTACAAATATGTATGTATTTTTTATGTTGGTTAAATCTAAGTTTACATACGTGTACATATGTAGTTGGTGGTGTTTTTTTTAGAAACTACTCAAGCATTCTTATTTAAATATTGGTTATACAATGTCTATGTGGATTATTATATATGTAGATGTCGATACTTAAATCTATATCGTAAATTGTTTAAAATATAATTTGACATAACTCGAAATCTTAAGTATAAAACTTAAAAAAAGTTTAGGAGATTAAATGTAAATTTATCACGACTCGAATGTTTATTATAAACTAAAAAGAAATTCAGATGATTAAATGTAAATCTAGCATATTCAAAGGTTTAAGTATAAAAATAAAAAAAATAAAATGAGCAGGTATCAATTAAAAAAAACAAAAAGAGATATAGTGTTATGTTAGTTACAAAAAGTACTTAGAGGTTTAAATATAAAGTTATAAAAAGAGTAGGTTTTTAAATTAGTTTGAAGAAAAAACTATTGTGATAACGTTAAGAAAACTTAAACCTTCACTACTCATAATTTTCAACATGCCTTTAGTGTTGATAAGCATCTTTTTCAACATGCCTTTAGTGTTGATATATTTGGGTATTGTTATTATTATTATTATTAGAGTTAATTTCGTTTTTCGTCCCTGAGTTTTACAAATTGTCTCCACTTGAGTACCAATGTTTATTTTGTCTCCATTATTGGCCTGAGTTTTGCTAATTATTTCTATTTTAGACCTTTTGACTAACGGCATTAATATTTTCTGTTAGATTTTTTAAAAAACACCAAAATACATGTGGTGGTGGAGAAGGTGATAGTGATGTTGTTGATGGTTAGTGTTGGAGGGGAGTAGAAAGAAAGAAGAAGAATAAGAAGAAGAAGAATAAGAAGAAGAAGAAGAATAAGAAGAATAAGAAGAAGAAGAAGGGGAATAGGTCTTGGGTGAATTTAATATCTTTATTTTAATATTAAAATTTTAATATTGAATAAGTGGTATTTTAGTCATTTGACAATAAGTTAACTGAATAATGTTAATACCGTTAGTCAAAAGGACTAAAATAGAAACGATTTTCAAAATTGAGGCCAATAATAAAGACAAAACACACATTGGTACTCAAGTGAAGACAATTTGCAAAACTCGGGGATAAAACCCGAGATTAACTATTATTATTATTATTATTATTACTATTATTATTATTATTGTATTTATGTAAATATTTAGTAATTACATATACTTAAATATTTAAATAAAATAATACTTAAATCAAATAGCATTAAGTTATAAATGAATATATTTAATATTAATTTAAAATATTATAAGTAAGATCATAATTAAAATAAATATATATTAGCAAATATGTTAACCATAAGAAATTTATTAAACATGGGTAAGTTAGGAACTATTGTATATAACACCTAATTCTTATTTTTAAAATATTATATCAAATATCTTAAACTTTGAGTAAAATTGCAAGTGTGTCCTTGTTGCATTTTTATATAATAGTACAGATATATATTATTATTATCATAATTATTATAAAAGTATTTACTAATTATATAATTAAGTATCCAAATAAGATAATACCAATTTATAAATTTAATTTTTATTATTATAATAAAAATGTTTAGTAATTATATAGTTAAGTATTCAAACAAGATAATACTTATTAATAAATTTAAATGTTAATTTAAAGTTTAAACTATTATAAATAATATAATATATAATATAGTGAATTAAATAATCTTAAGTTATTAAATAATGTAATAATGATATGTATTAATTAGAATAAGTTTATTGATTAAGAAGCAAAATAGAAATGATTGTATTAAACACTTGAACTTAACGCTTAATAAGTTGTATTAGGTGTCTTAATTATTTTGAAAAAATTAGACATGTCTCCTAAAGTTTTGCGTTATATATTAGCGTATGTGTGTGTACATATATACATATATATATATATATATATATATATATAATATATATATATATATATAATATATATATATATATATATATATATAGTTTTATAAATCTTTGATAAACTTTTTATTTGATGGAATGTTTTGGTGAAATTACTAACATGACAATAATGGTTATCCTAATTTATAAATTACACTTATTATGGTTTTTTAATCCTTTTAAAACTGTTGTTATTTTTGTTAAACTGTACAATATTTTTTTTGTTTTTTTTTCAAATTTGTACAATATTATGTTTATTTTATAATCTATCTAATTTTTTAAAAGCCATATGTCGTGTTTAATTTACAATTCTTTTATTAATAATGTGAATAATAAATTTATATGCAACGTACTAACAAACATATTATATACAATATTATTTACATTTTAGTATTTAGATAATATTATCATTTAGCAGAGCATTTTTAAATATATTTGATAACTGTTTATTTTTGACAACTTGTTTTTATGCAAATGGACAAATTTTATGTTTTTATGTATTTTTTATAAAGCTCTAAAACCATCAAACCAAAGCTCAACCAAACCGTTAATAAGAGTTTTGTTTTGTTTAGTTTAATATGCCATGGCTCGATTTGGGTCATGGTTTAAGTTAATAGCATAAAAATCAAACTACGAGTACCCGTAACTCCAACACTTGTTGAAATCAACTAACCCAACTTATATCTTTAATCATTTTTTTTCATATTACAATGTTTTTAACTCATTATCCAACCTATTTGAACAATTTCTTTTTCAAACACGTATTTTTCAATTAAGAAAACATTCTAGAAAAGTTAAAGAAATGTTTCTAAATGATTGCATACCATGTCCAAAGTTGTTTGATTGTAATATTTAAAATACAATGTTAATATGGTGAGGTTACAGTGACCACACTCGCTATAACACATGATATATATTAGGGAATGTTTGATGGGGAACCCTAAAAGAACGGGAACTTGGGAACCATTTCTGATCACACAATTTGAATCAGGCCAACCTTATAACCAAAACCCCAAAAACAAAATTGGATAAGACTGAACTCACCATCACCAACCAAAGACACGAACCAGGTTGTTCAACAGAAGCCATCAAACTTTACAACACACACATCTAAACCCAACGACAATCCAGAATTCCACAATCAGCACAACCACAGACCCATTTCAACGAACATCAAACTATGTCACAAAATTCAAATGATGACAATCAACACAATTATAAAGCAATAACTAAGAACACCTCAAATAACACAAATCCAAAAGCCAAATATAAAAAGAAAATATTAAACATCATCTGGCCAACAACAACCAACAAAAGTAAAGGACCAAAAAGAAGTGTATGATTGTTTTTATTCCAGAATGAAGACCCGAGAAAACCAAATCTAGCACCCAAAGAATTCTTAGATGTGGCCTAAGGTGGTTGGCAGAGGACCACCTGCGACATCTAAGGTCTCTTAAAGACAACCAGTAGAATAGATGTCACACAACAGGTGAGCCTACGACAACAACTGGATGCACCATTATAGCCATCTACCACAATCGAAAATAAAAAGGCACAAGCCATTGCGTTTGCCGTCAATATAGCTTAATTAAGATGAAAAATATAGATTAAAATTTTAATTTGAAGCTTATCATTATTTAAGTTAGATGGTAAGTGTGACTTTTGAAATTAGAATGTCATGTACAGTTCATAGTTTTATAAAATATTAAGGGCTTACCTAACATACTTTTATTATTATTGACCCTAATACTATAACTATTAAATTATTGATAAATGACTGTTTTGCTTTGGTTCTTTTTTATTCTGGTGTCGTTAGAAGTTTTATTTCCATTAAGTTTAGTAAACTACTAGAAGTTACACCTACAAGCTTAGACTTAAAATTTACCATAAAGATAGCTAATGGGAAATGATAGAAGCATTTCATATACTTAGTAGTTGTAAGCTAAGCTTGTCTGGTTATCCATTTGACATTGACCTTATAATAGTTACTCTCGGTGTAGTTTTTATGTATTGGTCGGTATGGATTGGTAGTAAAGAACTAATCCAAAATCACTTTTCAAGAGAAACTTATCCAACTTCCCTTCCCTATTAGGGGGATGTTTAGCGTATAGGGCAAAAAGAGTGGTGCAGTTATCGGCATCATCTTTTACATGAAACCTCAGAAGTTTTGCATAAGGGACACCCCATCATACTAGCTCTTATCATGGAGAAAACTTCAAGGAGAAGTGAATTGAAGACATCCTTATTGTTAGAAAGTTTATGGAAGTTTTTACCGAAGACTTGTTTGGCTTTCACCTCATCCACAAGTCAAATTCCAGATTGATCTCACTCCTAGGGTCGTTTCGATTACTCATGCTTCATACCGCTTAGCTCTGATGAGTTGCAGGAACTATCTAAGCAGTTGCATGAGTTGTTAGATAAGGGTTTCATATGCCTAAGCTCATCTCCACGGGGAGCTCCTATTTTGTTTGTTAAGAAATAGCATGAAACTTTCCATATGTGTATTGACTATTGTAAATTGAATAAGGTTACCATAAAGAATTGTTATTCTCTTCCACACACTTATGATCTATTTGATCAACTACAAGGGTCAACTTTTTTTACCTAAAGATAGACTTGATATCCGGTTACCCTAACTGAGATTTCAAGAAGTGGATATATCCAAGACAGTTTTTCGAACTCTATATGGTTATTTTAGTTCACAGCCATGTTATTTGCTTTAATCAATGATTTTGTAGTATTTATGGACCTTATGAACCATGTTTTTAAACCAAATCTGGATATGTTTGTGATCATTCATTGATGATACGTTGATCTACTCCAAAATTAGGGAGGAGCATAAGGAACATATGCATCTCATTCTTGAACTCCTTAAAATGGAACAACTATACACAAAATTTTCCAAATACGATTTCAAGATAAGAGATGTATAATTTCTAGGACATGTGGTTAACGAGAATGAGATACACATTGAACCATCAAAAAATAAGGAAATTAAGAATTGACATGCACCAACAATGCTAAAAGAGGTGCGTCAGTTTCTCGAATTAGTTGTGAGCGCATTTGGATCTACGAAGGAAATCGCTCGGATGTATCCCTAACCCAATTTATTATTGTTGTTTCGTTGATGGATTCTCAAAAATTGCTCAGCCACTCACTGCCTTAAGATACAAGCGTATTGTTTACAAATGGACAATAATGAGGAAGCAACCTTCCAGACACTCAAAGAGAAACTGTGCAAGGCACCAATTCTATCCTTGCTAGAAGGAATAGAGGATTATGTAGTATACTGTGATGCATCAATTCGAGATCTAGGTTGCGTGTTGATTCAATGTGAGAAGGTAATAGTATACGCATATCAACACCTCAAGTACAAGAAAATACTTACACAACTCATGACCTGGAGTTAGGAGTCATAATATTCACGCGAAAAATCTAGATGTAATACTTATATGAAACCAAGTGTACAATTTTCACCGATCACAATACCCACCAGCACATTTATGAACAAAAGGATTTGAATATGCAATAGCAAAGATGGCTATGGTTATTCAATGATTAGGATTGTGCTATCAAGTATCACCCAAACAAAGCTAATGTGGTAGCCAGTGCCTTCAATCAAAAGGAAACTCTCAAACCTCATTGAGTCTATGCCATATAGTTCACTATACAATCAGATTTACCAACCCCTATCAGAAATGCTCAACTAGAAGCTATGAAAGAAGAAAACATTAAGTCGGAATTCCTAAGGGGCATAGAAAGGTTGTTTGAGGAAAGGTCAGACGGTCATCGTTATCCTAAAGAGTGATCCAGTAGCTTTTAGCTAGACTCATCAAATGAACTCAATGGGCTACATAAAATATTTTACATTTAAAATCTAAGGAAGTGCATAGCAGATGAATCATTTATCTTTCCATTGGAGGAGCTAAAGATTGATAAGCAACTTTGTTTCATTGAAGAGCCGGTAGAAATCATGGATCAGGAAGTCAAAAATCTTAAGCATAGCAAACTTCCTATTATGCGTGATCGATGGAATTCAAAACTTGAACCGGAATTTACGTGGGAGCATGTCGGTACAATTTAGATCAGCTTGCATATTTTTATATATACTTTGAGATGATCTACGTTTTGATGTTCACCTACGTTTCGATATTCACCTAAGTTTTAACGTATTGTACAGGAATAAGTCAAGTAAAATATAAGATATTTTTATTTGACGGTATAAATATGATTTACTCTAAATTTCAACGAATTTAGTTTAAAAATGATTCAGGACGATTGTAATCTATGTGCTTTGTATGTACGTTT
Source organism: Flaveria trinervia (assembly GCA_025506515.1). Lineage (NCBI taxonomy): Eukaryota > Viridiplantae > Streptophyta > Magnoliopsida > Asterales > Asteraceae > Flaveria > Flaveria trinervia. Next base: position 101,472,806 of record CM046443.1, on the reverse strand, counting down.
TAAGCTGATATACTTTTTGACATAATTTTTTTGGTAAAGAGGTGGGTCAAGTATAATATGTTTTTGTTTAATGATACAAATTTAATTTATTATACAGTTCGACATAAATTTGATCCGGAGACAAGTAGGGTCGATTGTTAGTCTAACTTTATCACATCGCCTACGATACCACCACAACATGTAGTTGATTAAAAAAACTAGTTTAAATCAAATGCGTATAAAAGATATTTAAATCATCAAACACATGAAATAAACAAATCAAAAGTTTAAAAGAATTTCAACCTTTTGTTGGGTTCAACATTAGCATACATATATTCTATCTTCTGTATATCTATAATATATGATGAAAAAATGTCTTTTTAAGGACACATGTAAACTTTTGATGAAATATACACTTTTTATTCACGTCTTTTTTCTATTAAATAAAAATAAATATATATAAGTAAACTAAATAATTAATTATCCAATATATAAATACTCTTATTTAGTTAATTATCATAACAAATTCGGTTGGTTTTTTAAATTTCTTATTCGTAACTTATGGTTATATTTTAGGTTTCAAAAACAATAATGTTTAGTGGGTGGAGTGGAGTGGAGTGGTTAAGGACCTATCTTTTTAATCTACAATCCGGGTTCGAATCTAACAAGTTGCAATTTTTGTTCTTGTATTGTTTTTTTCTTCTTTTACTCTTTGTGTATTTCTTTTTTTCAATCACTTTTATTTCTTGACATCACTTTTAACTTTTCTTGAGTGATTGTCGTGTCAACGTTACGTTTTATTTTCGTCGTAACGTACTAGAGATAGTACTCTTTTCTATCAATATCAAATCATAGCAAATTCACAAGTTTCTTTTTACGTACTTAAACTCGTCAATGTCATTGTAGTAACACACATAACAAGGTTTGAAAAAGCGCCGCATCACGCGAGCTTAATTTAGAAACAAGAGTTCTTTTAAGTTTTGATGTTAATAATTTAGTTTGGATACGAGCAAGATGATTATAATCTATACTCTATCATGCCGTATACGATATTGCTGCAAGTGTTTTTTTTATGTTTATAATCGGTCTACGTTTCGATATAAATTTTATTTGAAAAAGAGTGGTGTCTAATACAATACATGTTTATTCAACGGTATAAATTCGAGTTCTCTATGTTTTAACATAAATTTATTTTATAGTTAAGTTGATTGTAATCTATTTCTTATAATGCCGCCTCCGATCCTGTCACAACGTAGGGTGGGTTAAAAAGCTAGTTCTATCTTTAATATAATTTTATAATTTTTGATATTTATAATTTAATATTTTAGTTACTTATATTTTCATGATTTATTATTGCATTAATGGCGAATAACATCCAACACAAAAATATTAATAAAACCTAATAATTTTATTATATTAAATTTTATATATAATACGTGAGTTTCTAACGTAATATATATTAAAAGAAAATATGTTGGTCACTTGTAAACATATTAAATTATCATTGCGACATGTCAATACTTTAAACTAGAACTCATTTGACAACATATCACTTATTTGTAATTTTTTAATCAATTTTAATAAATTTTATTTGCATAACAACTTAGTAACTAGAAACACTTTTAAGGAATACTTATTATCTTTTTATTTGTATAAATGCATTTCATGATTATAAATCATTGTTAAATATCATTTTTAAAATAGAAAAACTTTTTAGAACTAATTAAAAACATAGTAATTATCAATATTGATTTAAGAGTACGGTGCAAAATTTATATTTTGTATATGTTATTAATGTATTAATATATTAATATATTATTTATTTAACTCATGTAATACAGGGTATATAAGCTAGTATGTATATATACGATTAGCAATTTATGAATAGTGTCACCTTCATTTATTTTTTTATAATCTATGATTAGTCATGATCACACAATCACAACTACAAACATATTTTAAGGAATTAATTAGTATTATCTTTTTATTTGTATAAATACATTCATGAATATGAATAATTCTTAAATAATTAAAAATAGCAGATTTTCTTAAACTAATTAAAAAACATTATATAATTTTCAATATTGATTTGAAAGTAGGGTATAAAACTTTATACCTTATATATGTTATAAATATATTAAAAATATTATTTGTTTGACCTATGTATTCACACGTATACAAGCTAGTATGTATATATACATTTAGCAAGTTATTAATAATGTCACCTTCATTTATTTTTTTATAACCTATGATCAGTCATACTCACATAAAATGCTAAGAAATTATTTTAACAGTCTAACACTTAGATTTTCTAGTATGAATACATAATACATCCCATTTAATTGACTAGAAGCCACAGTCGTCATTAGTTTGTGGAGCATACCACTTAGCACTGATACCAACTCCCAACTAATGCTATCATAATTAACTGAAGCAAGAGTCATTTGTTGGTTAACATAGACATGTGAATTACATAATTTTGAACTCCAAAATATACAATAACAATAAATGAACTGCCAGCGAAGCTCGTCTATAAACTTAGTTAGCTATTTTTGGCTCGAATTATTTTACTCACGCGGTCACACACACATATTTCACAACAATTCCTAGATTTTCTAGTATATATATACATATATAACACAACCTATATACTTCGTGATTTAAACCCCAACGGCGTGGGACATATAATTTAACCACTGCTCCTTGAGAATACATACATATACATATACATATACATATACATATACATATACATATACATATACATATACATTACATATACATATACATATACATATACATATACATATACATATACATACATATACATATACATATACATATACATATACATATACATATACATATACATATACATATACATATACATATACATATACATATACATATACATATACATATACATAACATATACATATACATATACATATACATATACATATACATATACATATACATATACATATACATAACATATACATATACATATATACATATATATAATAATTAATTTGTAAGTGGTTGATGTTTTTTGCCGGGTAAGCTTTAGCATTTACTACTAGAAAAACAATAAATATATATACTTTTCAAAATGAACTCGACTTAACCGTTTACATATCAAGCCAGCTTATATCAACTCGTTTAAAAAAATGGAGCATGTGATAATATTATATGTCTATCAAACGTAATATTTCGAAAGTGACATTCACATCTTCCTCTATATACACACACATGCATGATAATAACTAAAAAGCGTTTTATATTAGCCTTAGCATCTCCCTTTAATCAAGATGGCTTTAATGTGCCCATTTTCTTATTCAATCTTCCGTTACAAAAATATTCATGACAAATGTAGTCAATCTCTCAATCGAAATTCATTACATTCGTCACAAACCATAACAAAGGCATCTATCAGCACGGTTGAACCAATCGCTAGACGATCAGCAAACTATGCACCATCGTTATGGTCATTTGATCAGATCCAATCGCTTTCTAGTGAATATGCGGTATGTCGCAATGTTATTTCCATTACGCATTCTATTAGTTTTTAGTAGTGTATAACTGTATATGATAGAATAGTTCTTGTGTTAATATTCATCATGTAGGGAGAAACGTACAATGCAAGAGCTGATACTTTGAAGCAGGATGTGGTGAAGATGATGATGACACGCGAAGTAGGAAGTCCATCGAGTATTCTAGAGTTGGTTGATAACTTGCAGAGACTCGGAATATCGTATCATTTTGATGATGAAATAAGAAATGTTTTGGAAGTGATCTACAACAATTACTATAAAACTCGTGATAAGTGGAATACAATGGATTTGAACCTTAAAGCCCTTGGATTTCGACTAATGAGACAACATGGTTATCATGTTCCTCAAGGTATAATTTTAAGGAACTTATATTCATAAATAACATACTTAAAGATTTAACATGATCCAAAAAAAAATAACTTAAAATTATGCATAAAAACTCAAGTTGTATATTTGCATTCTGGTTAATTTAGATATATTTCACAACTTCAAGGATAAGACTCAAAATCTTAAGCCACGTTCACTTGGGGATATGACAATAATATTGAATTTGTATGAGGCTTCGTATCATTCATTTGAGGATGAGAGCATATTGGATGATGTAAGAGACTTCACGACAAAATATCTCAAAGAAAATCATGATAAGATGGATGAGAGTATATCATCATTAGTAACTCATGCTTTGGAGCTCCCATTGCACTGGAGAGTGCCAAGAGTAGAGTCAAAGTGGTTTATCAAGGCATACGCGAAAATAAGTGACATGAATCCCACATTGTTAGAGCTTGCAAAATTGGATTTCAACATGGTTCAAGCTGTTCATATTGAGGACATAAAACTCGAATCAAGGTATCATTTCTACCTCATGTGGGTGCAAACTATTTAGTTACCATGTGCTACATACATACTACATTTGATTTGTTTTCGTACATACTATGAATAGGTGGTGGAGAAGTACAAGATGGGCTACGAAACTTACCTTTATTCGAGATAGCTTGGTGCCAAGTTTTCTATGGGCTATCGGTTTTGGTTACCTACCTCACTATAGCCCTGGAAGGAGAGCACTAGCAAAGGTTGTTACCATGATTACCACGATAGATGATGTTTATGATGTGTATGGCACCTTGGAAGAACTCGAACAATTTACTAACATTATAGACAGGTAAAACGATGGTTTACTCGGATCAAATTCATGTTTATGAGGGCATCACATCAGGTTCCTCATTTTACCCTTACATTTAAATTATTAAAAAACATAAAAAATAATTATGTAAATTTACTCCAAAATTAGGTTTCTCATCCCCATCTTCATCCGGGAAAACCATCATGATCCTCATATTTAGGAGTCACCAACCATCCTCAAATCTATTATTTTATATTTTCCATAAGCAGATGTGAATGTAACAAAAGAGAAATAATAAACAATGAATAATTATGTATTATTTAACTGAAATAATAATAAATATGGGGAAATTGATGTGAGAGTATTTTAGAAAATGAACAAGTTTTTAAGGAATAATGGTTTTTTCAATTAATTAAGGGGGATATAGATGAGGAAGCTAGTGTGAATGCTATAAGCTAGTATGTTTGTAAAGTTTAAGAGAAATAATCAACATCCTACTTCATAGATGGGATACCAATGCGATGGAGGAACTACCAGATTATATGAAGATATGTTTCCTTGGATTAAACAACACGATTAATGAGATCTCATATGACATGTTAACAGAAACAGGGATACTCATCCTTCCGTACCTTAAAAAGCAGTAATTGAACCATCCTTGATCTTTTAACTACAATTTGTTATGTTTATTTGTCATACATACATACATATATATATATATGTATATATATGATTATTGTTATTATTATTATTACTTTTACTATTACTGTATTGAATGAAAATATTGTAGTGGGCAGATTTATGCAAGGCTTATCTAGTGGAAGCACGGTGGTACTATAATGGATATACACCAACAATCAAAGAGTACTTGGATAATGGTTATATATCAGTATCTGGTCCGCTAGTACTCATGCATGCAAAATTTGCAACATCAATTGGTGCAAGTGAAGAAATCTTGCAACGCATGGCGGAATTTGAGAATATGGATCATAGCTCATCGTTAGTCTTACGATTGGCTGATGACTTGGGGACGTCCTCGGTATGAATGCATTTTCAATAAAAATTATGAAATGTAGGCAAGAAAGGTGAAACAAAAATTTGTATTTAAAATATTAAAATATATAAGATCTTACATGTAATTAGAAAAAAAAAACTAAATAGCTGTTAAATGTATTTAATTTGAAAGAAAAATTGAAAGTAAAAATTAGAGATGGAGCAACCTTGGGTTATGCATCATAGCCATTTGTGAAAAAGTTTCAAAAGAATACCCTCATGTGGTTTGAAAAGTACTTATGTATGATAAGATATTCAAGGGTTGGTTTTATTAGGTATGTTTGTTTGTTTTCAAAGTAATAAACTTACATGTTCTCTTAATTATGCCTTTAAGGATGAAATGGAAAGAGGTGACATTTCAAAATCAATCCAATGTTACATGCATGAGACCAGTGCTACTGAAGAAGAAGCTAGAGGATACATCAAAGAATTGATTCATGACGCATGGAAGAAACTTAATAAAGAACGTACACGTGCTAATTCTCAGTTTTCACGAGAGTATATCGAATACGCATCAAACATGGCTAGGATGGCACAATTCATGTACGCCGAAGGAGATGCACATGGTCGTCCCGAAATAACAAAATCTCATTTATCATCACTGCTTTTTAATCCAATCTAAGTGACAAAATAGTCAAGCATATGCAACTCTTATAAGAGGTGTAACTTTATTTCGAAAATAAGATGCTTGAACTTTCTAGTACTTTATATTCTCATTTTGTTTACCTTGCAAGTGGTAACTACCTTTCACTTATGTTAGTTGAGTGGCTTGCAATTAATTAATAAAGTTATGGTTATATTTTCCTTGGGACCTACACATGAAAGAAACTTTACAAAGAAAAATCGATAAATATATTCCACTATTAATGTATTCTTCCTTGAATACAAGTAAACACTTATGAATTCGTTATTTATAACTATTATGTTTTCACTAGTGAATTCATGTGTTCAGTCAATCATGTCAGATTTAAGTGTAATTATTTATGTTTTTATGTTTTTTGTATAATAGTTCTGAGTTTTAAGAATTGAATTATGTGAAATCTTATAATAAGAGTTTATAGAAGGTCTCTGATGTACGATACCTTGTTATTTTAACATTCATACTGAATCTGTCCATGTGGATAGTGATTTGTAACTTTGTAGCTTTATTCTTCATGAGCATCTATATTTTTTCAACAAAATTGTTAATTATAAATGGGGATCTTTTATAAAGTATAGTTGAACAAGTAGTGAGTCATGTACAATCAATCACCAAAGGAATTCAACGGTATAGATAGTGATCCTTTTTTTATCATTTTTCTACCATGACATGCTAAGAAAACGACTATTTATGGATGTTAAAATGTTGCAAATGCTCTTTTGTGATCGTTTCTTGTGCCTGCTTTCGATGGCTGGTTAACTCTAATGGTTTGAAATCAACTTGCGTCTCCGGAAGGAGAAATTCGCACCGGTGTATTTCTTCTTGGCATGAAAACCGCATAAGGATGTACTGATTTTATCCTTGAGTCTCTTGCTCATAACTATGCATCACTTTCATTTCATACATGTTTTCAAGTATTATTGATATAAGTACATCCGTGTAGAAACCATGAACCTTAAACTGAACACATTTTATGTAACCTAAACATTATTCATGTAATGATTGGGGGCGATTATTGCATTTTTCGCATATTAATTGGGTATCAACAAATTACTAAAAGATTTGAAAGCTACTAAAACCGAAATACTTTTTTATAGGTTGTAGGTTTGAAGAGAAAAATAACTCGAATGATTTGAAATTAATTGGTGACCATTTGTTCCCAAGAGAATAGTTTGGTGGTAAAAGGTGTGTTTCCAGCGAAGTGATTGTGTGTCTAAATCTTATTTTGATGAATATTTTTCTAGTAATAGAAATTGTTGTTAAAAAAGTAATTGGTTTGATGGTTTGATTGAAATAAAGAAAGGTATGGTTAATTACAAATATTAGTAAATATCATTCAAAAATGTGGTGAGAGTTCAAGTACTTATAAGTGAAATATTAAGTTGCATTCAAAAGTAAAAAGTCATTGTGAAAAAAAAACCTATGAAGGAGGAAAAAGAATAAGAATTAATCAAGCTAAAAATTGGGTTAGGGGTTAGAGGTTAGGTTTATTAGGGCTGTTCAAATAGCTCGGCCTCGAAACTCGCTTGAACTCGGTCGAAAAAAGCTTGGATTTTTGCTCGTTCGAATTTTGGCTCGGTTGTAAACGAACCGAGCAGCTTGGTTCGGTTTGAAAACGAACCGAGCACGAGCAAAGGTACGCTCGCCTCCTCGCTCGCCGCTCGCTCCTCGCTCCTCGCTCGCTCGGTTTCGCTCGAATTATTTTTTAGTTTAGTTTTATATATATATATTTGTTAATTTATTTAGTTATTTACCACTTACTACTATTTTAATTAATAAGTCAAAAGATCACTATCCTAAATGTAAAGCTTTAATTATCTAATCAAATCGTCACTTCACATTTTAAAATACTTTCATGTAACACCCGGTTATTTATTTATTTTGAAGCCGATAAAAGAAGAAAAGAAATAAAGTCCAAAGTCGAGGGACCAAACTCGCCAACGAAAGAAAGTCGGGTGAGTGGGAGTATATAAGGGAGAGTGCAGCCCTTACCCTCTCCCCACACACTCACAAATCAGCCAAAGAAAAAGAGGAGAAGAGAGAAAGGAAGAAAAGAGAAAAAGTGTTGGTTCGGGTTGGTTTGAATAACCAAAATCGTCGAGAAGCAAGTCAAATCGAAGCTCTACTCGTCGTGGTCGTTGTGAGAGTTCTAGGACCCCTCTTTTAAAGTTTTTGAATGATTTGGGGTTGGAACACATCTAAAAATCGGGTTTTTTTTGTGTGTGTATGTGTGTGACCCGTATGCGTATGTGTATGGGAGTGTATGATGCGTTTGAGTCTTGATTGTGAGCTTGTGTGTGCTTGAATGGTGTTGTGGTATGCATCCCTGAGGTTTAGGATGGTCGATTTGGGCTCAAAATGGATTTAGATGAGTTTGGGGGCCGAAAACCCTCAGCTGCAGTCGGGATGAACTGCATTCTGCATCAGCTAGGGCTAGGCGACCGACTGGAGGCCGAATGGAGGCCATACGGCCGAATAGGGTGCGATTGGGGTCCACTCGCACGATTGGGGTCCATTCGTAAGAAGGGTGGTGGTGATCGAAACTGGAACGGGAAAAGGTTTGGTCGGGGTGATGCCCCGACGGGTAACAAAAATGTACGAGTGGATGACCGTCGTGGGGCCACATCCAGTGCGGGGTCAAGGTGGTGTGGCAAGTGTGGAAGGGAGCATGTGGGGGAATGTAGGATGGGATTTAACGTGTGCTTCAAATGTGGGAAGACGGGGCACATCGCAAAGGATTGCCTTGTGGGCAAATGTTTTAACTGTGGGGAAATTGGTCATATGAGCAAGGATTATAGAAGCCGAGGGCTGATGTGTAACATCTCGTACTTTTATTAATTAAAAGTTCATTTTTTTGACTTATTTAAGCTATTTATGAAACTTGGTGGGCTATTCATGTATAGTTCCTTATTTAATTTAAAGTTCAAAGTTAAATAAATATAATAGTAATAATAATAATAATAATATAATATATAATAATAATATAATAATGATGATGATGATGATAATGGTAATAATAATAACATAATAATTATAATAGTAATAATTGTAACAATAAAAAAAACAAAGATAATAATAACATTAATATACTTTACTTAAAAATGTTTAAAACTTAAAGTAAGGGTGTTAAGGGACTAATTTGTCATTTTATAACTTGAAATGAAACTTTATGCATAAAATAATAGAGAATCAAAGTTGAGGGACCAAAGGTGTAATTTATCAAAACCAAACCCCCCCCCCCCTTCTCATTCCCGTTTTTTCCGGTGACCTCGCCGGCCGGACTCCGCCAAGTCCGGCGAGGCACCAAAACTACCAAAAATCGATGTTTTTTGATCTAAAACCGTCCCCAAACCGTTCTTGAATTCGATTCGAACACAATCGTGAGCTTTGATTGCATTTAAACATCGGTTATGAATCCAATCGAATGATTAACCGAACGTCTTAAACCCCATAGCCGTTCGAGCATTAAACTTCTTAATAATCGAATTAAACCAATCTAAACGTTCGCCTATCAATCTCTAAACGAATACAATCCTCAATTACACCTGAAACGACTTCAATCAACGAATTCAAGCACCACCTTCATCACGAACTGCACCTCAGTCGAGCATCCCCTTCTGCATACTTAGAACCGCAATTGATTGAGGGCTATCAATCACCGTCTCTCGTGGAAGCTCCCTGTGCAAATAATTGAGTTATTATCACCAATTGCAATCGAATCCAGTCGCGACATAGCCGCGGTTGTTCTTCGTTTGCTAAACTTCAAATCGGGTAATTACACAAACATAATCAATCGATTTTCCATGGGGAAAAAAGCCCCATAGTTAGCATCATTTACAGAATCGATTGGTGCTTCAATTTGAGCCCAATCGAATCTAGGGTTCTTGGGAAATTGGGGATTTGTTTAGGGCTTGTTTTAAGAATTAAAAACCAATCCTTACCGCGGCTGAGGCCATTAGTTCACCGGTAACACTTGAGAATTCTAAACAAGAGGTCCCCGGTTCGAACCCGGGAACCTCATTTTTCTTTTTGAGGCTTTTTGGCCTTCAATAATAATTTTTAATATTTTTAAAAATTATAAAAAGTCATTTTATAAAAGCTAGTAATTTTAAAATATTCCTAATTATTTTCTGTAAATTAGTTTTCTTAAAAAGAAAAAAAATCTCTACTTTTAACAAATATTGAAATAATAAATAATTTATTCGTATAAAAATTAGCTAATAATTGTGCCACAAAAATGATTATTTTACACGTTTTTTTTTTAATTATTGTTAAATTGTGTATTTAGATCTTATTAATCTTTATATATAAAATTATTATAAATGTTTTCTTATTTCATATCTTTACATAAAAATATAAATATAGTTTTTTTGTTTTTTTTCAAGAAAATATAATTGGTTCCCAATTGTTAAATATAACTATAAGACAAAGCCCCAAATACCAAGTTGAAACCCTAGTTCATATTAATTCGTTAATCTTATTATTCACCTAAATCTTGTAATATTTATATATCTAGGTGCCTTGTGACGTTTTATCTTGGAACGGCATATATTATTCTTATTGATCTTCATTATATACTTATTTTAACAAGTGAGTTTTTCTTGCCCCTTTTTACATTTTTCACACTATTTGGGATGAAACATGATACTTATACATCATACACTTATAAACGTTTAAGACTTGTAAAGCACTTGCAATTCATCTTTATATTTTGTCATGGTTATTTGTGTGTTGTAAGTGATTATATGAGATACATAGTTTGTTTACAATCATTAACTATTGCTAGCATGGCAACATCTTAGATCTTTGGGCCTGACAAGCCTATTTGGTGCTAAAGTCGATGTATTGCCGACTCCTGATGACGTATGCTTGTTCATCATGGGAACCAAATACACTTAGCCAATCTTATATACTTGTAATCAAGTCGAGGTTTGGTTGTAACGATATGTGTTCTATAACCTTACTAACTTATAACCTATGACATGAATTGCTACTTGTAACCTTGTTATTATTATGTATGAAAACCTTGGAAACTCACCAACTATTTTTAGTTGACTCTTATTTTTATCATGTTTCAGGTCAACCTCAAGTTTAAAGTGATCCATATGAAGTATGCAATAATCTAGGACTTGGACCTAGTTAATGAAATAAAAGTTTACATTATGTTATGTTACGTTTGAACTTATTACTTGTTTGAGACTTATGATTGTATTTCATTTCAAGACTTATGGCAATAAAAATTTACATTTTAATATAGCGTTATGTGGCTGTGAACAATCTTAACCCTCACATCTCGACGTTTCCGCCATCAAGGTTGGGGTGTGACAGATTGGTATCAGAGCCCATAACTAGGGATTTAGGTTATTAGAATGGTGACCTAGACTATAGCTTATGCTGAACCTCATAGGATAATATTATATTCTTGGAAATATATATATTGTTACATGCTACATAATGCAATACCTAACTTATGTGCAACTTGATGCCTTAGCATAGATTTGCCTTGTAATTGTTTAAACTTTGTTATTAGTCTCCCTAAACTTAACTTTGACTCTTTGACTCTCCCCGACAAATGAAACTTCTTAATCTTATTCTCGTCAACACGTGGGAACTTATGCTTATGCTTATGATTTGAGTCTTTAGACTTATGTCTAATCTATGTTAAATCTCATCAAGGTTTTGATTACATGAACCTAAGAAATTTGTGTGACACATAGACACCTGTATTCTGGATTTCCTGGCAAAAGGCCCTCGGGCTAAGGCAAGCATATCGCATAAATCCTACGGGACTAGTTATGCTTACCTGGGGATTTCTAGGATGAGTGATAAACTATGGTCAACATACACAAATTTCTAAGGCGAGTGGGTCAACTTACCTTGACGTGTCAACGTTTCCAAATGGTGATGCATTACCAAATGGAACCATTCTATGTGCCTTACAACTTTTGTCTTATCCTTGTTGAACATTAATCCTTGTTATTCCAATTCTCATATCTAACTCATTTGTATATTCCAGCATGTCTCGTCATCATGGAAAGCGTGGAAGTTCCGATCGTAAGTTAGCCGCCATGATTGCTCGACAAATGGCTGCTGTCATCCCGACCATGGTTGCTGAACTTAATAGCACCTTAATGACCAACGCTAGCAACAATGGAAATGGTCATGGAGAGAATAGCAACAACCAAAACGGGAACAATCAACACGGGAATAATCAAACTTGCACTTTCAAACACTTTAGCTCTTGCAAGCCCACTAGTTTTAGTGGCAAGGAAGGAGCCACTGGTCTTCTTGAGTGGTTCGAAAGCATGGAGAATACCTTTATCAATTGTGAGTGTCCCGATGCGCTCAAGGTTCATTATGCCACTAGTATGCTCCAACAAAGGGCTCTTACCTGGTGGAATAGCGAGAAGAGGACCGTGGTCCTGAAGCTGTGCTAGCACTTACCTGGGAAGAGTTCAAGAACATCGCCATCGCGAAGTTCTGCCCAAGAAGTGAATTGCAAAAGTTGAAAGAAGAGTTTTGGAACTTGAAGCAAAATGATGGTGATCATTTGGCCTACTCAACTAGGCATCATGAGTTGAGTATATTGCTGCCTCACATGGTCGACACTGTCCCCCGTAACATCGAGAAGTTCATTAAGGGTGTACCACCCCAAATTCAAGATGCTGTGGTGGGTAGCCGACCCACAACCTTGGAAGAAGCCATTACTATCACCGCTCAACTCACCGAAAACCATATACGAGCGGGCACCATGTCTGTGAAGGGTGCAAAGAAAGTAGAGAAGACGGCTACCGAGACTGTTAAGGAGACCAAAGCTGAACCGTCTTACAACAACACAACAACAACAACAAAAAGTGCAAGTTCACACCGGCACGCAACTATGCCGTGGCTGCACCCAAACAACCCCAAAGACAACTGGTACCTGCGGCTGTACCTGTGGCACAAGTGTTTGGGGCTAGGGCTTATGCTGGTCCTCAGCCTATGTGCAACACGTGTAGGTATCACCATCCGGGGAATAAACCATGCTGCATTTGCACCTTATGCGGTAAATATGGTCATTTGGTGGCGACTTGCCACCGTGCACCTAACAATGCCGCTGTGGTCACAAACCGTGTTTGCTACAACTGTGGGGAACCTGGTCATTTTCGCCCACAATGCCCTCGTCTTGTGGGTAATGTTCCACAAGCCCGAGGACGTGCTTTCAACATCAACGCTAACCAAGCACAATCAAACAACGATGTGGTGAATGGTACGTTAACTCACCTTTAACTTTTGTGATCCGATTCATTTCATACTTTACCTGTAACGTTAAATACCTTAAAAAAATTGAACAGGTATGTTCCTTGTTAACAAAACTTATGCCTATGTCCTATTTGATTCTGGAGCCGATAAAAGTTTTGTTTCATTAGAGTTTGAACCCATACTTGCTAAGCCACATACGAAACTAGAAAGACCTCTTACTGTTGAAGTGGCCAATGGAGAATCGGTCATCGTTGACGTCACTATTCGTGATTGCATCTTAAGTCTTGACACGCATGATTTTCTTATCGATCTTATCCCTATGAAACTTGGAAGCTTCGACGTCATCATTGGTATGGATTGGTTAGCCAAACACCATGCCGAGATCATTTGTTTCGAGAAGTGCATCCGTATACCGTTACCTTCTGGTGATACCTTGAAGGTGTTCAGTGAAAAATCTTCCAAAGGACTTAAACTCATGTCTTGCACTCAAGCCCGAAAATGCTTAAGCAAGAAGTATATGGCTTTCTTGGCTTATGTGGTCAACACAAAAGTCAAAGGGAAAGAACTTAAGGATGTCCCTATCGTACGAGACTTCCCTGAAGTATTTCCCGATGACCTTAGTGATTTACCTCCCGTGCGTGAAGTTGAGTTTAAAATCGACTTGATACCGGGAGCAAACCCCGTGGCTAAGTCACCATATCGGCTTGCACCATCAGAAATGCAAGAACTCTCTAGTCAACTTCAAGAGCTATCCGAGAAGGGCTTCATCCGTCCTAGTTCTTCGCCTTGGGGTGCACCTGTTCTTTTCGTGAAGAAGAAAGATGGATCGTTTCGTATGTGCATCGATTATCGTGAGCTTAACAAGCTTACCATCAAGAATCGTTATCCTCTTTCTCGCATCGATGACTGTTTGATCAACTTCAAGGAGCTGCCATATTCTCGAAAATGATCTACGCTCATATCATCAATTACGAGTTCATGAGGTGACATCCCAAAGACCGCTTTCCGTACTCGTTATGGACACTATGAGTTTATGGTGATGCCTTTTGGTTTAACCAATGTTCCTGCTGTCTTCATGGATCTCATGAACCGAGTATGCAAGCCTTATCTAGACAAGTTGTGATCGTCTTCATTGATGATATACTTATATTCCAAGTCCAACACCGATCATGAGCTGCATTTGAGATTGGTTCTTGAGTTGTTAAAGAAAGAGCAATTGTACGCAAAGTTCTCGAAGTGTGACTTCTGGCTCAAGGAAGTTCAATTTCTAGGACACGTGGTGAATAGCCAAGGAATTCACGTTGATCCTGCAAAGGTGGAAGCTGTGAAGAATTGGTGTGTTCCTACAACTCCTACGAAGTTCGTTCTTTTCTTGGTCTTGCTGGTTATTATCGATGATTCATTGCCAATTCTCGAGGATCGCGAAACCACTCACTACTTTGACACAAAAGAATAAACCATTCGAGTGGGGTTCCGAGCAAGAAGAAGCTTTTGAAGAGTTAAAGCATAAGTTGTGCAATGCTCCTATATTGACCCTACCCGATAGAAACGACGATTTCACCGTGTATTGTGATGCATCTAAACAAGGCCTTGGTTGTGTTCTCATGCAACGAGGGAAGGTCATAGCTTATGCATCGAGACAATTGAAGGTTCACGAGGTGAATTATAAACACACGATCTCGAGCTTGGTGCAGTTGTATTTGCTTTGAAGATTTGGAGGCACTACCTGTATGGTACGCAATGTATAGTCTACACCGATCACAAAAGCCTTCAACAGGTTTCAATCAAAAAGATCTCAATATGAGACAACGTCGTTTGGTGGAGTTGATTAGTGACTATGATTGTGACATTCGTTACCATCCTGGTAAAGCAAACGTTGTAGCCGATGCACTAAGCCGAAAGATTCACAACAAGATGATCTCATTCCAAGAAATTCGCGATCGACGTCAATGTTTTGACACTTTGGGTGAGTTCGATACTGAGATCCGACTAGATGTCAACGAGACCACGGTACTACTACAAAACCTGAGAATAGATAGTGACATCGAGTCTAGCATCCTGGAGGCTCAACAAATGGTTCAACGAGAAGGAAGAATGAAGGATGAGTTGGAGCATAATCTTCTAACTCAATTGGAAACGAAACCCAATGGGTTGATGTACTTCGCCAATCGCATTTGGATTCCAAATCGTGATAACATTCGTACCTTTATTATGAATGAAGCTCATCAAACTCGTTATTCTATTCATCCTGGTTCCGATAAGATGTACATGGACCTACGTGGTCAATATTGGTGGCCTGGAATGAAGAAAGACATAGCGACTTATGTAGCTAAGTGCCTCACATGTACGAAGGTTAAAGCCGAACATCAACGTCCAAGTGGATTACTTGAGCAACCCGAGATTCCTATGTGGAAATGGGAACACATATCCATGGACTTCATAACAAAGCTACCCCGAACCTCTCGAGGACATGATAGCATATGGGTGATCGTTGACCGATTGACCAAGTCGGCACATTTTATACCCATACGTGACACTTACAAGACATCAAATTAGCTCGTATATACGTTGATGAGATTGTAAGTCGTCATGGGGTACCCCTGCATATCATATCGGACCGAGACGCTCGTTTCACTTCGCATTTTTGGTCGTCTATGCAAGAACTCTTGGGTACACAATTGGACCAAAGCACGGCTTACCATCCTCAAACTGATGGTCAAACCGAGCGAACGATCCAAACCTTGGAGGATTTGCTACGCCTTTGTGTTCTTGACTTTGGTGGCGATTGGGATACGCATCCCCGCGCGAATTTTCGTATAACAATAGTTACCACTCGAGTATCAAGATGGCACCGTTTGAAGCACTTATGGTCGAAAATGTCGTTCACGATCTGTTAGACCGACATTGGTGAAAACTTCATCACTGGTCCTGAACTTATACAAGGCGACCGATAAAGTTTCTATTATTCGCAAGAACCTTGAAGTGGCGAGAAGTCGTCAAAAGAGCTATGCTGACAAGCGACGTAAGCCGTTGGAATTCCAAGTTGGGGAGATGGTTCTTCTTAAGGTTTCACCATGGAAAGGTGTGGTTCGCTTTGGAAAGAAGGGAAAACTGGCTCCAAGGTTTGTAGGACCTTTCAAAATCCTGAAAATGATTGGGAAAGTGGCTTATAAACTAGAGTTACCTTCAACCTTAGTGGAATTCATCCTGTGTTCCACGTCTCAATTTGAGAAAGTGTTTGGCCGATGAAAGTCTGTATGTTCCGCTGGAAGACATTCAGATCGACGAGTCCTTGCATTTCGTCGAGAAACCTGTTGAAATCATGGATCGTATAACGAAGAAGACTAGAACCACGAAAACCCCAATCGTCAAGGTTCGTTGGGAAAATAAACGTGGCGCTGAATTTACTTGGGAACGTGAGGAGCACATGAAGAAGAGATACCCATTTTTATTTGTATAGTTTCTTTTCTTTTAATTTCGGAACGAAATTCTTTTAAGTTGGAGAGACTGTAACATCTCGTACTTTTGTTAATTAAAAGTTAATTTTTTTGACTTATTTAAGCTATTTATGAAACTTGGTGGGCTATTCATGTATAGTTCCTTATTTAATTTAAAGTTCAAAGTTAAATAAATAATAATAGTAATAATAATAATAATAATAATAATAATAATAATAATAATAAAATAATGATAATGGTAATAATAATAATAACAATAATAATAATAATAATAATAGTAATAATAGTAACAATAAAAAAACAAAGATAATAATAACATTAATAATACTTTACATAAAAATGTTTAAAACTTAAAGTAAGGGTGCTAAGGGACTAATTTGTCATTTATAAACTTGAAATGGAAACTTTATGCATAAAATAATAGAGAATCAAAGTTGAGGGACCAAAGGTGTAATTATCAAAATCCAAACCCCCCCCCCCTTCTCATTCCCGTTTTTCCGGTGACCTCGCCGGCCGGACTCCGGCCAAGTCCGGCGAGGCACCAAAACTACCAAAAATCATGTTTTTTTATCTAAAACCGTCCCCAAACCGTTCTTGAATTCGATCGAACACAATCGTGAGCTTTGATTGCATTTAAGCATCGGTTATGAACCCAATCGAATGATTAACCGAAACGTCTTAAACCCCATAGCCGTTCGAGCATTAAAACTTCTTAATAATCGAATTAAACAATCTAAACGTTCGCCTATCAATCTCTAAACGAATACAATCCTCAATTACACCTGAAACGACTTCAATCAACGAATTCAAGCACCACCTTCATCACGAATTGCACCTCAGTCGAGCATCCCCTTCTGCATACTTAGAACCGCAATTGATTGAGGGCTATCAATCACCGTCTCTCGTGGAAGCTCCCTGTGCAATTAATTGAGTTATTATCACCAATTGCAATCGAATCCAGTCGCGACATAGCCGCGGTTGTTCTTCGTTTGTTCTTCGTTTGCTAAACTTCAAATCGGGTAATTACACAAACATAATCAATCGATTTTCCATGGGGAACAAAAGCTCCATGGTTAGCATCATTTACAGAATTGATTGGTGCTTCAATTTGAGCCCAATCGAATCTAGGGTTCTTGGGAAATTGGGGATTTGTTTAGGGCTTGTTTTAAGAATTAAAAACCAATCCTTACCGCGGTTGAGGCCATTAGTTCACCGGTAACACTTGAGAATTCTAAACAAGAGGTCCCCGGTTCGAACCCGGGGAACCTCATGTTTTCTTTTTGATGCATTTTGGCCTTCAATAATAATTTTTAATATTTTTAAAAATTATAAAAAGTCATTTTATAAAAGCTAGTAATTTTAAAATATTCCTAATTATTTTCTGTAAATTAGTTTTCTTAAAAAGAAAAAAAAATTCTCTACTTTTAACAAATATTGAAATAATAAATAATTTATTCGTATAAAAATTAGCTAATAATTGTGCCACAAAAATGATTATTTCACACGTTGTTTTTTTTAAATTATTGTTAAATTGTGTATTTAGATCTTATTAATCTTTATATATAAAATTATTATAAATGTTTTCTTATTTCATATCTTTACATAAAAATATAAATATAGTTTTTTTGTTTTTTTTCAAGAAAATATAATTGGTTCCCAATTGTTAAATATAACTATAAGACAAAGCCCCAAATACCAAGTTGAAACCCTAGTTCATATTAATTCGTTAATCTTATTATTCACCTAAATCTTGTAATATTTATATATCTAGGTGCCTTGTGACGTTTTATCTTGGAACGGCATATATTATTCTATTGATCTTCATTATATACTTATTTTAACAAGTGAGTTTTCCTTGCTCTTTTTACATTTTTCACACTATTTAGGATGAAACATGATACTTATACATCATACACTTATAAACGTTTAGACTTGTAAAGCACTTGCAATTCATTTATATTTTGTCATGGTTATTTGTGTGTTGTAAGTGATTATATGAGATACATAGTTTGTTTACAATCATTAACTATTGCTAGCCTGGTAACGTCTTAGATATTTGGGCCTGACAAGCCTATTTGGTGCTAAAGTCGATGTATTGCCGACTCCTGATGACGTATGCTTGTTCATCATGGGAACCAAATACACTTAGCCAATCTTATATACTTGTAATCAAGTCGAGGTTTGGTTGTAACGATATGTGTTCTATAACCTTACTAACTTATAACCTATGACATGAATTGCTACTTGTAACCTTGTTATTATTATGTATGAAAACCTTGGAAACTCACCAACTATTTTTAGTTGACTCTTATTTTTATCATGTTTCAGGTCAACCTCAAGTTTAAAGTGATCCATATGAAGTATGCAATAATCTAGGACTTGGACCTAGTTAATGAAATAAAAGTTTACATTATGTTATGTTACGTTTGAACTTATTACTTGTTTGAGACTTATGATTGTACATTTCAAGACTTATGGCAATAAAAATTTACATTTTAATATAGCGTTATGTGGCTGTGAACAATCTTAACCCTCACATCTCGACGTTTCCGCCGTTAAGGTTGGGGTGTGACATGATGGTTCATGGGTAAAGAAGACGGGAGGTGAAGGACCACGGGCAAGCGCCAGGGCATTCACCATGACACAAGAGGAAGCTAGGATGGACCCCGATGTCGTGTCCGGTACGTTTCTGGTGAAACAAACTTTAGCTTTTGTGTTATTTGATTCGGGTGCCGGTAAAAGTTTATTTCTGCTGCTTACTGTGCTAAACTGCCTATTAGTAGTAGACGTGTTGAGGCGCCCTTCGACGTAGAAACTGCCATAGGTAAGTCTACTAGGATTTCCGAGATGATAGAGAATTGTGACGTGGAACTTGAGGGTCACAAGTTTCCTGTTAGACTGTTTATAATGACCTTAGGAGGTTTCGATTTGGTTCTTGGGATGGATTGGTTAGCGGAGTTCTATGCGAACATTGTGTGTCGCAAGAAGATGATTTGCTTGACGGCACCTGACGGTAGTTCAGTGACGGTTTATGTTGATCGGGTCACGGCGATCCCGAAGGTGATCTCAATGGCGGTAGCGGGAAAGTGTATGAGGCGTGGATGTAGCGCCTACTTGGCTTATGTAAAGGATGTAGATAGCCAACACCACAATTGTCTGATGTACCAGTTGTGTGACTTTCCAGACGTGTTCCCAGAAGACTTACCAGGAGTGCCACCTGACAGAGAGATTGAATTTCAGATTGATCTAATACTGGGTGCCCAACCTGTTGCCAAGGCACCGTATCGGTTAGCTCCGACGGAGATGAAGGAATTGATGGGGCAATTGCAAGAGCTGCTTGATAAGGGGTTCATTAGACCGAGTATCTCTCCTTGGGGTGCTCCAGTCCTGTTTGTAAAGAAGAAAGACGGTAGTATGAGGATGTGCATTGACTACCGAGAGCTGAACAAGTTGACGGTGAAGAACCGATACCCCTTACCAAGAATAGATGATTTGTTCGATCAGCTTCAAGGTGCTAGTTGGTTTTCAAGGATAGATCTTCGATCGGGCTACCATCAGTTGAAGGTGAAGGAGCAGGATATTCCTAAAATAGCTTTTCGCACGCGCTACGGTCACTACGAGTTTCTTGTCATGTCCTTTGGTTTGATCAATGCGCCAGCTGCTTTTATGGATCTGATAAACCGTGTGTGTCGGCCTATGTTGGATAAATCAGTGATTGTATTTATTGATGATATCCTGATTTATTCGAAGAGTGAGATTGAGCATGCCGGTCACATTCAGGAGGTTCTGGAGACGTTGAGGAGGGAGAAGTTGTATGCAAAATTCTACAAGTGCGCGTTCTGGTTGCGCGAAGTTCAATTCTTGGGTCATGTGGTGAATCCCGACGGGATTACGGTGGACCCAGCGAAAGTGGAGGCGGTTATGCAATGGAAGTCACCAAAGACGCCATCTGAGATTCGTAATTTCTTGGGTTTGGCGGACTACAATAGAAGATTTATCCAAGACTTCTCTAAGATTGCTTCTCCACTGACTAAGTTGACCCGGAAGGATATAAAGTTTGTATGGGGCCAGGCTCAGGAGAAGGCGTTCGAGGAATTGAAGACAAGATTGAGTCAAGCTCCTGTTCTGTCATTACCCGACGGAAGCGAAGATCTGGTGGTCTATTCTGATGCTTCTTACTCAGGGTTGGGATGTGTGTTAATGCAGAGAGGGAAGGTTATAGCATATGCATCCTCACAGTTGAAGGTTCATGAGGTCAATTATCCTACTCATGACCTAG
Organism: Flaveria trinervia; assembly: GCA_025506515.1. Taxonomy (NCBI): domain Eukaryota; kingdom Viridiplantae; phylum Streptophyta; class Magnoliopsida; order Asterales; family Asteraceae; genus Flaveria; species Flaveria trinervia. The sequence goes on along the minus strand of CM046443.1, from coordinate 101,451,481 downwards.
AGCTAGCAGCCGTGCTCTTTGCACTAAAGATTTGGAGACACTATCTTTACGGGACGAAGTGCCATTTTCACTGACCACAAGAGCCTGAAGTGTCACACCCTAACCTTGACGGCGGAAACGTCGAGATGTGAGGGTTAAGATTGTTCACAGCCACATAACGCTATATTAAAATGTAAATATTATTATCATAAGTCTTGAAATGAAATACAATCATAAGTCTCAAACAAATAATAAGCTCAAACATAACATAACATAAAGAAAACTTTTTATTTCATTAACTAGGTCCAAGTCCTAGATTATAGCATGCTTCAAAAGGATCACATTAAATTTGAGGTTGACCTAAAACATGATAAAAATAAGTGTCAACTAAAAATAGTTGGTGAGTTTTCCAAGGTTTTCTTACATAATATGAAAAAGGTTACAAGTAGCAATTCATGGCATAGGTCATAAGCAAGTAAGGTTATAGAACACATATCGTTACAACCAAACCTCGACTTGATTACAAGTATAAAGATTGGCTAAGTGTATTTGGTTCCATGATGAACAAGCATACGTCATCGGGAGCCGGCAATACCTCGGCTTTAGCACCAAATAGGCTTGTCAGGCCCAAAGATCTAAGACGTCGCCAGGCTAGAAATAGTTAATGATTGCCAAACAAAAATATGTATCTCATATAACACTTACAAAACACAAATAACCATGACAGAAATATGAATTGCAAGTGATTACAAGTTTAAACGTTTACAAGTGTATGAGAATAAGTATCATGTTTCACCCCAGATTAGTGTGAAAATATAAAAAGGGGCAAGAAAAACTCACATGGCAAAAATAAGTATAAGGATGACGATTAATAAGAATAATAACAAGCGTCGTTCCAAGATGTATCGTCACAAGACACCTAAATATATATGTTTACAAGATTAAAGCTTTACAATAAGTTTAATGAATTAACAAGGACTAGGGATCAACTTGATGTTTGGGGTTTTATTGATTATATTTGCCAAATAAGAACTCAATTATATTCTCGTGGGAACGATTTTATTTATATTTTTATAAACATATGGATTAATAATAACTTTTATAATAATTTTGTAATGTTTATAAAGTTTAGATCAATTTTGTAATTAAATAAAAAGAACATAAAATTAAACAATAGATTAAAGGCAATGGTTGAAATATTAGTTGTGTAAATTAAACTAGTATTTAAAGTCTACACTTTTATAAAAATATTGTAATTATATTATTAACTTTAGGATAATAATATAAAGATATTTTTATAAATAAATTACAGAAAAATGATTAAATAGTTTTAAAAGAAACAAAGTTTATGAATTGATTTTTTATAATTTTTAGAAATTTTTAACATTAAATTGAAGGCCAAAAGGCCTAAAAAATACATGAGTTCCCCGGATTCAAACCGGGGACCTCCTGCTTAGGGGTCATGTGTTTTACCAGTGAACCAAAGGCTTCCAGCCGCATTAGAATCCGCGTTTTAATTGTTAAATACAAACTTAAACAAACCCCCAAATTTCACATGAACCCTAGAAATAGATTCGATCAATTTGAACCCGAATCACGAATGGTAATGGAATCCACCTTAGGGCTTTTGATCCCCAAGTAAAACCGAGTGTATTGGTACAATTAATGAACCCAATTAAAACCGAATGGTAATGTTTTACCGCGACAGAAGTTTCCAATGATGTTGTTAAGTAAAAGCCCTCACCCAATTTTGGTTATAATCGAACGAAAGTTGAAGTTCACTATGTAGCAGGTCGCGACGAGGATGATGATTCGAATGTCAAGGAAATGAGTTTATCAGGTGAAATTGAGAGTTCTGAATACTTAGGATTACTTAGATGATTACTTAGGTTAGTTTAATTAGATTATTATAAGATTAAATGCCCGAACGGCTATGGTGTTTAAAGCTTCGGTTACGCTCTCGATTGAGCTTTGTAACCGATGCTTTAACTCGATTACAAGTTGCATTCAAGTTCGAGGTAGGTTCCAGGAGGTTTTGGGACGGTTTTTGGATTACAAAAATGAAGGGTTTGGGGGTTTTAAACTTGCCGGACTTCGGCCGGAGGGTGGCCGGAGTCCCTGCCGGAAATACGTGGTAAGGGGGCGGGTTTTGGTTAATTACACATTTGGTCCCTCAATTTTAAGTTTCTTTTATTTTAAGCAGAAACTTCAATATGAAATTATAAATTGACATTAAGACCCCCTAATCTTTAACTACTTAAGGTTTTAAACATTGTTAAGTTAAAATTTTTATTTATTTATTTATTATTATTATTAACATTATTGTTGTTATTATTATTCTATTATATACAAAATTATTATTATGATTATAATTATTATATTATTACTTTTATTAATATTAACATTATTATTTTAGTAATATTTATTTTTAACCTAATGCCAATAATGAATAAGCACAAACAACACATGAGTTTCAAAATTAACAATAATAACCCTTGTAAGAGTAACGAAGTTAACTTTTAGTTAACGAAAATACGAGATGTTACAGTCTCCCCAACTTAAAAGAATTTCGTCCCGAAATTAAAAGAAATGAAACTATACAAATAAGAACGGGTATCTCTCCTTCATGTGCTCCTCACGTTCCCAAGTAAATTCAGCGCCACGTTTATTTTCCCAACGAACCTTGACGATTGGGGTTGTTGTGGTTCTAGTCTTCTTCATAATGCGATCCATGATCTCAACAGGCTTCTCGACAAAATGCAATGACTCGTCAATCTGGATGTCTTCCAACGGGACATGCAGACTCTCGTCAGCCAAGCACTTTCTCAAATTTGAGACGTGAAATATGGGATGAACTCCACTAAGGTCGGAAGGTAGCTCTAGTTTATAAGCCACTTTCCCAATCCTTTTCAGGATTTTGAAAGGTCCTACAAACCTTGGAGCCAGTTTGCCCTTCTTTCCAAAGCGAACCACACCTTTCCACGGTGAAACCTTAAGAAGAACCATCTCCCCAACTTGTAATTCCAACGGCTTACGTCGCTTGTCAGCATAGCTCTTTTGACAACTTCTCGCCACTTCAAGGTTCTTGCGAATAATAGAAACCGTATCGGTCGTCTCTTATATAAGTTCAGGACCAGTGATGAAGTTTTCACCAATGTCGGTCCAACAGATCGGTGAACGACATTTTCGACCATAAAGTGCTTCAAACGGTGCCATCTTGATACTAGAGTGGTAACTATTGTTATACGAAAATTCCGCGAGCGGTAGATGCGTATCCCAATCGCCACCAAAGTCAAGAACACAAAGGCGTAGCAAATCCTCCAAGGTTTGGATCGTTCGCTCAGTTTGACCATCAGTTTGAGGATGGTAAGCCGTGCTTAAAACTATTGTGTACCCAAGAGTTCTTGCATAGACGACCAAAAATGTGAAGTGAAGCGAGCATCTCGGTCGGATATGATGTGCAGAGGTACCCTATGACGACTTACAATCTCATCAACGTATATACGAGCTAACTTTGATGTCTTGTAAGTGTCATGTATGGGTATAAAATGTGCCGACTTGGTCAATCGGTCAACAATACCCATATGCTATCATGTCCTCGGGAGGTTCGGGGTAGCTTTGTTATGAAGTCCATGGATATGTGTTCCCATTTCCACATAGGAATCTCGGGTTGCTCAAGTAATCCACTTGGACGTTGATGTTCGGCTTTAACCTTCGTACACGTGAGACACTTAGCTACATAAGTCGCTATGTCTTTCTTCATTCCAGGCCACCAATATTGACCACGTAGGTCCATATACATCTTATCGGAGCCAGGATGAATAGAATAATGAGTTTGATGAGCTTCGTTCATGATGAAGGTATGGAGGTTATCGCGATTTGGAAACCAAATTCGATTTGCAAAGTACATCAATCCATTAGGTTTCATTTCCAATTGGGTTAGAAGATTATGCTCCAATTCATCCTTCATTCTTCCTTCTCGTTGTACCATTTGTTGAGCCTCCAGGATACTAGACTCGATGTCACTATCTATCCTCAGGTTTTGTAGCAGTACGGTGGTCTCGTTGACATCAAGTCGGATCTCAGTATCGAACTCACTCAAAGTGTCAAACCATTGACGTTGATCGCGAATTTCTTAAAATGAGATCATCTTGTTGTGAATCTTTCGGCTTAGTGCATCGGCTACAACGTTTGCTTTACCAGGATGGTAACGAATGTCATAATCATAGTCACTAATCAACTCCACCCAACGACGTTGTCTCATATTGAGATCTTTTTGATTGAAAACGTGTGGAGGCTTTTGTGATCGGTGTAGACTATACATTGCGTACCATACAGGTAGTGCCTCCAATCTTCAAAGCAAATACAACAGCCCCAATCTCGAGATCATGAGTTGTGTAATTCACCTCGTGAATCTTCAATTGTCTCGATGCGTAAGCTATGACCTTCCCTCGTTGCATAAGAACACAACCAAGGTCTTGTTTAGATGCATCACAATACACGGTGAAATCGTCGTTTCCATCGGGTAGGGTCAAGATAGGAGCATTGCACAACTTATGCTTTAACGCTTCAAAAGCTTCTTCTTGCTCGGAACCCCACTCGAATGGTTTATTCTTTTGTGTCAAAGTAGTGAGCGGTTTCGCGATCCTCGAGAAATTGGCAATGAATCGCCGATAATAACCAGCAAGACCAAGAAAAGAACGAACTTCGGTAGGAGTTGTAGGAGCACCCCAATTCTTCACAGCTTCCACCTTTGCAGGATCAACGTGAATTCCTTGGCTATTCACTACGTGTCCTAGAAATTGAACTTCCTCGAGCCAGAAGTCACACTTCGAGAACTTTGCGTACAATTGCTCTTTCTTTAACAACTCAAGAACCAATCTCAAATGCAGTTCATGATCGGTGTTGGACTTGGAATAGATAAGTATGTCATCAATGAAGACGATCACAAACTTGTCTAGATAAGGCTTGCATACTCGTTTCATGAGATCCATGAAGATAGCAGGAGCATTGGTTAAACCAAAAGGCATCACCATAAACTTATAGTGTCCATAACGAGTACGGAAAGCGGTCTTTGGAATATCACCATCGTGGACTCACAATTGATGATAGCCAGAACGTAAATCGATCTTCGAGAAAATAGCAGCTCCTTGAAGTTGGTCAAACAAATCATCGATGCGAGGAAGAGGATAACGATTCTTGATGGTAAGTTTGTTAATCTCACGATAATCGATGCACATACGAAACGACCCATCTTTCTTCTTCACGAAAAGAACAGGTGCACCCCAAGGCGAAGAAATAGGACGGATGAAACTCTTCTCGGATAGCTCTTGAAGTTGACTAGAGAGTTCTTGCATTTCCGATGGTGCAAGCCGATATGGTGACTTGGCCACGGGGTTTGCTCCCGGTATCAAGTCAATTTTAAACTCGACTTCACGCACGGAGGTAAACCACTAAGGTCATCGGGAATACTTCAGGAAAGTCTCGTACGATAGGGACATCCTTAAGTTCTTTCCCTTTGACTTTCGTGTTGACCACGTAAGCCAAGAAGGCCATATACTTCTTGCTTAAGCACTTTCGGGCTTGAGTGCAAGACATGAGTTTAAGTCCTTTGGATTTTTCACCGAACACCTTCAAGGTATCACCAGAAGGTAACGGTATACGGATGCACTTCTCGAAACAAATGATCTCGGCATGGTGTTTGGCTAACCAATCCATACCAATGATGACGTCGAAGCTTCCAAGTTTCATAGGGATAAGATCGATAAGAAAATCATGCGTGTCAAGACTTAAGATGCAATCACGAATGATGACGTCAACGGTGATCGGTTCCCCATCGGCAACTTCAACGGTAAGGGGTCTTTCTAGTCTCGTATGTGATTTAGCAAGTATGGGTTCAAATTCCAACAAAAAAAAAACTCTTATCAGCTCCAGAATCAAATAGGACATAGGCATAAGTTTTATTAATAAGGAACATACCTGTTCAATTTTTAAGGTATTTAACGATACAGGTAAAGTATGAAGAGAATCGGATCACAAAAGTTAAAAGTGAGTTAACATACCATTCACCACATCGTTGTTTGCTTGTGCTTGGTTAGCGTTGATGTTGAAAGCACGTCCTCGGGCTTGTGGAACATTACCCACAAGACGAGGGCATTGTGGGCGGAAATGGCCAGGTTCCCCACAGTTGTAGCAAACACGGTTCGTGACCACAGCGGCATTGTTAGGTGCACGGTGGCAAGTCGCCACCAAATGACCGTATTTACCGCATAAGGTGCAGATGTGGCATGGTTGATTTCCTGGATGATGATACCTACACGTGTTGCACATAGGCTGAGGACCAGCATACGCCCTAGCCCCAGGCACTTGCGCCACAGGTGTAGCCGCAGGTACAAGTTGTCTTTGGGGTTGTTTGGGTGCAGCCATGGCATAGTTATGCACCGGTGTGAACTTGCGCTTCTTGTTGTTGTTGTTGTTGTAAGACGGTTCAGCTTTAGTCTCCTTAACAGCCTCAGTAGCCGTCTTCTCTACCTTCTTTGCACCTTTCACAGACATGGTGCCCGCTCGTATATGGTTCTCGGTGAGTTGAGCGGTGATAGTAATGGCTTCCTCCAAGGTTGTGGGTCGGCTACCCACCACAACATCTTGAATTTGGGGTGGTACACCCTTAATGAACTTCTCGATGTTACGGGGAACAGTGTCGACCATATGGGGCAGCAGTATACTCAACTCATGATGCCTAGTTGAGTAGGCCAAATGATCACCATCATTTTTTTTCAAATTCCAAAACTCTTCTTCCAACTTTTGCAATTCACTTCTTCGGCAGAACTTCGCGATGGCGATGTTCTTGAACTCTTCCCAGGTAAGTGCTAGCACAGCTTCAGGACCACGGTTTCTCTTCTCGCTATTCCACCAGGTAAGAGCCCTTTGTTGGAGCATACTAGTGGCATAACAAACCTTGAGTGAATCGGGACACTCACAATTGATAAAGGTATTCTCCATGCTTTAAAACCACTCAAGAAGACCAGTGGCTCCTTCCTTGCCACTAAACTAGTGGGCTTGCAAGAGCTGAAGTGTTTGAAGGTGCAAGTTTGATTATTCCCGTGTTGATTGTTCCCGTTTTGGTTGTTGCTATTCTCTCCATGACCATTTCCATTGTTGCTAGCGTTGGTCATTAAGGTGCTATTAAGTTCAGCAACCATGGTCGGGATGACAGCAGCCATTTGTCGAGCAATCATGGCGGCTAACTTACGATCGGAACTTCCACGCTTTCCATGATGACGAGAAATGCTGGAATATACAAATGAGTTAGATATGAGAATTGGAATAACAAGGATTAATGTTCAACAAGGATAAGGCAAAAAGTTGTAAGGCACATGGAATGGTTCCATTTGGTAACACATTACCATTTGGAAACGTTGACATGTCAAGGTAAGTTGACCCACTCGCCTTAAAAATTTGTGTATGTTGACCAGGGTTTATCACTCATCCCAGAAATCCCCAGGTAAGCATAACTAGTCCCGTAGGATTTATGCGATATGCTTGCCTTAGCCCGAGGGCCTTTTGCTAGGAAATCCAGAATACAGGTGTCCATGTGTCACACAAATTTCTTAGGTTCATGAAATCAAAACCATGATGAGATTTACATAGATTAGACATAAGTCTAAAGATTCAATTCTTAAGCATAAGTATACGATTCCACGTGTTGACGAGAATAAGATTAAGAAGTTTCATTTGTCGGGGAGAGTCAATGAGTCAAAGTTAAGTTTAGGGAGACAAGTAACAAAGTTTAGACAATTACAAGGCAACCTATGCTAAGGCATCAAGTTGCACATAAGTAAGGTATAGCATTATGTAACATGTAACAATATATATATTTCCAAGAATATAAATATTATCCTATGAGGTTCATGCATAAGCTATAGTCTAGGTCACCATTACTAATAACCTAAATCCCTATAGTTATGGGCTCTGATACCAATCTGTCACACCCCAACCTTGACGGCTGAAACGTCGAGATGTGAGGGTTAAGATTGTTCACAGCCACATAACGCTATATTAAAATGTAAATATTATTATCATAAGTCTTGAAATGAAATACAATCATAAGTCTCAAACAAATAATAAGCTCAAACATAACATAACATAAAGAAAACTTTTTATTTCATTAACTAGGTCCAAGTCCTAGATTATAGCATGCTTCAAAAGGATCACTTTAAACTTGAGGTTGACCTGAAACATGATAAAAATAAGTGTCAACTAGAAATAGTTGGTGAGTTTTCCAAGGTTTTCTTACATAATATGAAAAGGTTACATAGGCATTCATGTCATAGGTCATAAGCAAGTAAGGTTATAGAACACATATCGTTACAACCAAACCTCGACTTGATTACAAGTATAAAAGATTGGCTAAGTGTATTTGGTTCCCATGATGAACAAGCATACGTCATCAGGAGCCGGCAATACCTCGGCTTTAGCACCAAATAGTCTTGTCAGGCCCAAAGATCTAAGACGTCGCCAGGCTAGAAATAGTTAATGATTGCAAACAAAAATATGTATCTCATATAAACACTTACAAAACACAAATAACCATGACAGAAATATGAATTGCAAGTGATTACAAGTTTAAACGTTTACAAGTGTATGAGAATAAGTATCATGTTTCACCCCAAATTAGTGTGAAAATATAAAAGGGGCAAGGAAAACTCACATGGCAAAAATAAGTATAAGGATGACGATTAATAAGAATAATAACAAGCGTCGTTCCAAGATGTATCGTCACAAGACACCTAAATATATATGTTTACAAGATTAAAGCTTTACAATAAGTTTAATGAATTAACAAGGACTAGGGATCAACTTGATGTTTGGGGTTTTATTGATTATATTTGCCAAATAAGAACTCAATTATATTCTCGTGGGAACGATTTTATTTATATTTTATATAAACATATGGATTAATAATAACTTTTATAATAATTTTGTAATGTTTATAAAGTTTAGATCAATTTTGTAATTAAATAAAAAGAACATAAAATTAAACAATAGATTAAAGGCAATGGTTGAAATATTAGTTTGTGTAAATTAAACTAGTATTTAAAGTCTACACTTTTATAAAAATATTGTAATTATATTATTAACTTTAGGATAATAATATAAAGATATTTTTATAAATAAATTACAGAAAAATGATTAAATAGTTTTAAAAGAAACAAAGTTTATGAATTGATTTTTTATAATTTTTAGAAATTTTTAACATTAAATTTGAAGGCCAAAAAGGCCTAAAAAATACATGAGGTTCCCCGGATTCAAACCGGGGACCTCCTGCTTAGGGGTCATGTGTTTTACCAGTGAACCAAAGGCTTCTAGCCGCATTAGAATCCGCGTTTTAATTGTTAAATACAAACTTAAACAAACCCCCAAATTTCACATGAACCCTAGAAATAGATTCGATCAATTTGAACACCGAATCACGAATGGTAATGGAATCCACCTTAGGGCTTTTGATCCCCAAGTAAAACCGAGTGTATTGGTACAATTAATTACCTGGTTTGAAGTTTAAATCGATGAAAACAAGATGAAGAACAATCACGACTATGGTAAATCCGGTTCGAGAAGATAATGATGATTAAACACGAATTCGTCGCGACAAAAGTTTCCAATGATGTTGTTAAGTAAAAGCCCTCACCCAATTTTGGTTATAATCGAACGAAAGTTGAAGTTCACTATGTAGCAGGTCGCGACGAGGATGATGATTCGAATGTCAAGGAAATGAGTTTATCAGGTGAAATTGAGAGTTCTGAATACTTAGGATTACTTAGATGATTACTTAGGTTAGTTTAATTAGATTATTATTAAGATTAAATGCCCGAACGGCTATGGTGTTTAAAGCTTCGGTTACGCTCTCGATTGAGCTTTGTAACCGATGCTTTAACTCGATTACAAGTTGCATTCAAGTTCGAGGTAGGTTCCAGGAGGTTTTGGGACGGTTTTTGGATTACAAAAACGAAGGGTTTTGGGGTTTTAAACTCGCTGGACTTCAGCCGGAGGGTGGCCGGAGTCCCTGCCAGAAATACGGGGTAAGGGGGCGGGTTTTGGTTATTTACACATTTGGTCCCTCAAATTTAAGTTTCTTTTATTTTAAGCAGAAACTTCAATATGAAGTTTATAAATTGACATTGACATTTTAAGCGATTGAAGGTCTAGTCGCATAGGTGCTCATCCGCATTAGTTCATTCGCATGAGTGCTCATCCGTATTAGTTTATTCGCATGAGTGTTCATCCGCATTGGTTCATTCGCATGATGCTCAGTCGCATGGAGGCCATGCGACTGAAGGGTGTCCATACGCCTGTATAGGGTTTTTGTACCCGAGGAAAGTGTAGTTTGACTTCTAACTTTCGGGGGAAAGGGCAGATGTAAGTTTTGACATAATGGTTCCCGTAAGATGGCAGTTGTGACCTTAGAGAGTATTTTGGGCATGATGATGATGATGTTGCATGATTATGCATGTTATGTGCGTATGATGTTGCCCTATATGATGTTAATGCCTGTGTGTGTTATGTTCCTTGTTATGGTGTATGATTATATTTTCTATGGCTTTACGTTGAATGATAATGAATGAAATGAAGTATTATGTAACGTAAAGTGGAAGATAATGAAAAGTGGAACATGGTGAATGCATGCATTATTGAACGAGGAAAGTAATGAAAGTCTTGCAAGTATTGGATATCGGGGTCCTTCTTTGTGATCGACCCTTTATATAGAACCCCTACTGCTTACCTCTAGTACTGCAACATACGCTCAGCTGTTCATTTATTGACTTCAGCCCAGTAGCTAAATAGTTCGGGGTGTAGCATATGGTATTGGTACGAAAGATATCCGATGCGCAAGAAAAGACATAAGATGAATGAACGAATGAAGAAGATAATATAATTATTATTTATGTGTACGTAAGATGTATGATCGCATGAAAGAAAAATATGTTTTATTTTATAAGACTAGAACTCACTCAGCAACGCTGACTTTGATGTGTTTTCAGTTGGCAGGTAATAGTTGCTGAGGATGGCACAAGGTGGCTACTCAGCTCTTTTGGATGGCATTCTTTTGTTAATGTTTTTGCATTGTAATGCGAACAAACGATATTTTGAAATGGACGCTTGTATTAACTTGCAAAAGCACGTTTAATGTTATGAAAAGTTATTTTTATGTTTCTGATGCAAAATTTTCATAATATAAAGGTAATTTATAAGTTTTATGTGCGATGAGGATCCAGCCATAAGCGTCTCGGGAACGAAGCCTTACATTTCACCATTCCACCCATCACCACTTTCCAGTCGTCCCCGTATCCCCCACCTCCTTACCGACTGTCGAGGCGTTGACCTCCGGCACTCGGACATGTATCCCCCGACCTCTACCACTCTGACATGCGACCCCGACTTTCGGCAATGCGACCTGCAATAGTCTGATCGCACATCCCACCTTCGACAATCCACCTCCAAAGTGCAAAGTCTGACCTTGTTCGAAGCCCGACATTGTTCAGTTGTTTCAACTCGCGATATCTTGAGCTTAGATTTTTTTAATAATTTGGTTCTTAAAGAACATTTACACAAGTATCGGTAAAGATACAACGGCTAGAACTTGAAATTTGAAACTTTTGAATGAATTATTAGTTTTACTTTAAATTATAAATGAAACCAAACAAACCCGAGCGAAACCGAGCGTTCGGTTTAAAACTGAACCGAGTTCGAGCATGAAGTTTGCACTCGAATTGTAAATTCGAATCGAACCAAGGCGCTCGGTTTAAAACCGAACCGAGTCACAAAAGTAACACCTATGAAAATTAAATGATATAATAAGAATGGTAACACCTAACCATTAATAAAAAATAATTCAAACCGAAGATTTCATTAAACGATGGTTGGTGCTTAAATGAATAACTAGTAGAAGACCCGCGCAATATGGCGGCAGTAAGAATTTACAACAAGATACTGGTTTACGTTATTAATTTTACAAATACCATAATCCTAATTATAGTATCATAAAATGAAACACAAACAAATTAGTGATAAAGAGGAGGGCTCAAAAAAGACTAAAGTCCTGTTGTGAGCTGCTGGTGATTCATCTAAATAAGAAAAATCCTTTAAATATAGCCAAACATACAACTACCTAATCAAATGATCGATTTGATATTGTTTAAATTCTATGATTCCCGATAATATGTAATAAAAAACTAAGTATCCTTTCAATGAGAACTCATATTAATACACGATGAATAACTCCAAGCAATCATCAATGAAGAATTAAGAACCTTCTTTCATCCATCAAGCAACCTAGTACCTTTTAAGAACCTTATATTTTTATATCATATTCTTCTAGTCTGAAGGAGTCTCATGCTTTAGATCTTTTATAAGCACTCGTATGTGCATTTAAAATTTGACTAATCATTACTGACTTTTTGTAACCCATCAAACTCCTCAACGTGAAATTTTTTAGTTGAAGGATAGATTGCATATGAGCACCCGATCTATGGGGAGAATCATGGAAACATCTATTCAGTAACCATTCTGTTCAATCAAATAATAAAATTTAATGAGTTTTATCATTCATGCCTATTGAAGAATCAACTACATTTGGGGTAGAATTCACCATTTAAATCTACTAAATCTCGATCTAATGGAAACAATAAATCTATTAGAGATAAGACTGCTTTATTCTTTGGAAAACTTCACTATTTATTCTTTTCTTTAACAAAACATTTATCTAATAACTAATTTTTTGGATATGCTACATCTGAGTTTCATATTTATCTCAATTCAACATAAAAATCCTTATTTGAAATACAACTAAATAAGATATAGATTAGATTATTCGAAAGGAATCGTGATATCCATATACTACAATTCATTATGCCTCTATCGACCAATTTTAACATTGTCTTTGATTTTGACAATAATCAATATGTCAAATAAATATTAGAATAAAGAATCATACTTGTCAGTTTTTTTATTTATTTCAGATCGGAACCTCATCAAGAAACCCAATACCTACAAGAAGGAATCGTGATACCCCTTTCCATCAAACTTCTACCGAGCGGGAGAGAAAGGTAGAGAGAGCGCATAGTGCTTATAGCGAATAAAAGGCCGTTGAGTGTGTTGGACGTGCGCACATAGAGGAAGACAAGACTCGGTCCCTAGCTACAGATCTTCCTACGAAGAATGATCATGTTAATAGGATGAATTGCTTAACCTTCTACCTGAAAGTGTTCGCAAAAAAGAGGGCAGAAGGTATGTGAAAGTCCTAAGCGATAGCCCAATGGTGAAAGACTAGAAGCCACATTATATATATATATATATATTATATATATATATATATATATATATATATATAATATATATATTATATATATATATATATATATATATATATTATATATTATATATATTATATATATATATAGGGGAGGGTTCCATTGAAAACCATGTTATGAATGAAAACCATAAAAACCAATGGTTACATATATGTAAGTACATGTTACAAAGTATACAACTAATAGTTACGTATATGTACGTATGTGTTAACAAGTGTACAACTAAAAATTACGTACATAACTCATTCAAGTTGCGTATACGTAAGTCGTTTCGTCATCATTGTCATTTTTTTGAGTTTAAACTAAATAATATATAATGAATTCAAAAAATAAAGTTGAATTTTACTTAAATATACTTTAAACAATAAAAGGTCGAATTAATTATAAATTATGTTATTGGGAAGTGGTGGTTTTCACGATTTTCATTTATAATATGATTTTCATTTGATCTCTCTCCTATATATATATATATATATATATATATATATATATATATTATATATATATATATATATATATATATATATATATTATAAATATAAAGATTTATATAAGTTATATACTTAAATATTTAAATAAAATAATATACTTAATTAAAATATTATTTAGTTATAAAAATATGATTAGTAAATATAAATTTAAATGTCAATTTATAGTATCATAAATAAAATAAAATTTAATAAAGTGAATTAAATAATATCATATTATTAAATAATATATTAATAATGTTTATTAAATACATGAAAGAGACAATGGCAAAAATATCAAGTTTCATAAAATTAATATATAAAATTTACTATATTACCCTTAAAGTGTCTTAAAATTTTAATCAAATCTTTATTTTACCCTTTTTAAATGTGATGCACTTATTTATACATATTGCTTTAAAACTTGTATTTTTTGTAAAATTACATCTCTATTCAAATATATGTATTATATAGTAGTATAGATTACTTTAAACCTCGGACTTAAATTTAGAGTTGGGCTGAAGTGCTGAAAAAGTTAAAATTGGGCTGCAATCTATTAGTAAGTGGGCTTAAAAGTCATTGGGCTACGAGCATGAGCATTTCGGAGTTCCGACATTCGTTGAAATGCTAAATAATGGTGTTGAAAGTCAGATATCTGAAATTTTGGATATTTGAATTTCGGATAGTGAAAATCACTATCCGAATCCGTATCCGAAATTCAGATAGTGATTCGGATATCCGAAATACAATTTTTATTTTTTATTATTTTTTTATTTTTTAGTTTTTTTACAATAAATAGACACATAATATTATAAAAATAATATAAAAAACCAACTCATATCATAAAAATCACAATATACACTAAAAAATCTCAATTTAAAGTAAAAATATATCTAAAATTCAAAAAAATTAAAAAATATATTTTTTAGTTTCGGATAATCGGATATCCGAAACTTTTGCAACTCACTATCCGAATCCAAATCCGAATTTTCGGATTCAGATATTTTTTAGCATCCCAAATGCTAAAGTCAATTTTGCCGTTAAAAAAAAGAAAGATAAAATCGGTTTTATTTTAAAGGAGTTCCGGGGTTCGCACCCGAGAACATATCGATGTTCATGTTCATGGCCGAGTTTCTAATTATACCAACTCCGGTCTGAGGGGATGTTAGGTTGGAACTGTCAATAGTGGGCCTAAAAAATATATTTTGTCATTTATATTATTAGATATAAAATGTAGATTAACATAATATTAAAATTTTAAACATAGTAGTACTTATATGCTTTTGAGGTATACACTAAATTCATAAATATTTTAAAATGCAATAGCATATTTTAAAGATGACACGTTAACCCAATTAAGTTTAAAAAATTAAGAATGTCGCACATGGACTAATCCGAAATCTATGGGCCAGCCTTGAATTAATTTTATTAAAACTTTTCATATATGGCACACATCTTACGGGTTGTTTGGCAGTATCTGAATCAGAATCTTAATGGTTCAGATGTCTGAATAGTTCAGATGTCTGAATAGTTCAGATGTCTGAATAGTTCAGATGTCTGAATAGTTCAGATGTCTGAATAGTTCAGATGTCTGAATAGTTCAGATGTCTGAATAGTTCAGATGTCTGAATAGTTCAGATGTCTGAATAGTTCAGATGTCTGAATAGTTCAGATGTCTGAATAGTTCAGATGTCTGAATAGTTCAGATGTCTGAATGGTTTAGCACTTGATGGTTCAGACTGTTTGTTTCGCAAGCAAATATTTGAATGGTTCAGACATTTGTCTCTGAATAGTTAAGTATTATACTAATACTGAATGGTTAAGATGTCTAATGTTGAATGTTTAAGACATCTTATCTGAATTGGTCAGACATTTGCATTTGATTAGTTAGGCGATATACTAGCTTTTAATGATTCAACCTTTTAATGATTCAACCTTTTAATGATTCAACCTTTTAATGATTCAGCACTTAATGGTTTAGACTTTTTATTAGTTTAACAATTTAAAATTTATCAAACAACCCCTTATTAATACGTATTACATGCATCTTCATTTTTAATGCATTACTGGGTGTTAGTTCTTCGGGACACTCGATGAAAGAGAGACAATATTTTAGAGTTTAAAATGTACTTTTTAAAACTAATAATAATACAATTAACTTTTTTCATAATTTCATCTAGGTGTTTGTAAAACATTCATTAATTTATTGTAGAGCGCTTGCTATTTGTGAAGTTGCTTGTTGGATGTCGAATCTAGCAAATAAATAATAAAATTGTGAACCTATCGTATACACACTAAGAATAGTATGAGCGGAAGTAGAGTTCGTATCCTCAGGGATACATGTCAATTATTTTATACCAAAAACGTTTTAGCACAGTTACTTTGATAGATTGTGTGATTCTATAACGAGAAGGAATTCATAGACAAACTCAAACCGTTAATTGTTCCTTATATCAAAAAATCAAAACTTGATTAGGGTTTTAAATCTTGAAGAACTTTATTAGAGAAATTAATAAAGTGACTAATTTTATTAACAATCTAATATATACCGGATTATATCTGGGTTTAAGATCAAGAATCAAACAAACAAACCATCAAAATAAAAACATCTCATAATCGCTTCACATAAGTTCAAACCAAAATCATAGAAATTAAACCTTAATGTTAAAATCAAAGATTGTTCTAGCCAGGCACGACGACTAGATCAATCAAAACTAAAATAAAATAAAACGTACGAATCGAAAACCAATAAAGAAACCTAAATTACTATTGCTTCTTGTTGCTTCTTAAACTTGATTCTTCAAAATAATGTCTTTAAAATTCTTCCAAGGTGCTCCAAGATCCCTTTTTTCAACTTTCTTCTGTTTATTCTTCTCCTTTAACTTCCAGATCCACCTTTTTAGGCTTTATTGTTCTCTATCTTCAAAAAAATATGAAGATAATCATATTCAATAAAAATTTCTAAACATTAGAAATTTTTCTGCACTCTTTAAAATTCAAGATTATATTTAATAAATATTTTCTTTTAAGTCTTTTTCTTCTCTCTCAATTGAATACACACCTACAAACCAAAACAAAACACACCAAAGTAGATTCCATTCCACAAAAGTACTATTATAGAAAATAACTGAAAAATGCATGCAACTAATACAAAATATGTGCTAAAATATACTCTAAAATTACTATAATTTATGACTTAAAATATAACTAACATTGCTTGTATTTTAATTCTACAATAGGGATATGTTAACCCATTCCGGATTAGATTTTACATGTTCAAAGCACTTGTGTAAGCCTGGGATCTTTACCTTCACAATTATAATATAGGACGTCAACTTAACCTGAGAACTATGATCTCACAAAATATTGAATAGAACTAAGCATGCATCCTTTTAACTTATACTTGTTAGAAAGATCGTAATAATCAGTTAACTAGAAAGTGGATATAATAATGAAAAATAGAATAGAAGTAGTTGCCTAAAGTAGTCCTGCAAAATAAAAAAAGAAAAAATAGAACAAAAACAGAAGAACACAAGAAGAACCGGGCTTGTGTTTGATACAATTCTCTTAAACAGATTCATTGTCTGTTCCTAGAATACACCGATTCAAAGAAGCGTACTGCCGGACTTCGCACTTACCTGAAAGATAGCTGGAAGATGCAGAATTCGAAGCTGTCAATTTTGCTGGTGTGAATTTCGTAATGTATGACCTCTATGTTGTGTTGGTATATAAACACAGAGAAGAGAATTGTAACAGTTTACAGTTTATTACGCAAATAGTTTGTATCATTATTCGTCAATAATGATCATCGTTAGCAAACGGTTTCGATAGTAATTTTTGACAATAATGATCAAAACGGATTTGATAATAATTATCATTATTAGCAAAACGGTTTGCTTCAAAAATCCTATGTTGTTCAAAAACAAGAAACGGTTTCAACAGCAAAAAAGACATCTAGCGACCGTGGGTTTTTGGAATTGAATTCGTGTCCGCATTTGTTCAAGAAATTTCCAACCCACTTAGAAATTTATTGATAATATTAATATGATTATTAATATTTAATCAATAAATTAATGTGTTAAATAAAAACTAATATGGTTAATAACATTAGGAATTAATAGTGTGGGAAGTTGTCCCACATTGGAGGAAATAAAAAATAGAAAATGGTTTATATTTTATAACCTCTTGTCTATATTATTTCCTAAGGTGTCACACTAAGTGGATTCGCGAAGGGTGCGAAGCACCCTTAACTTGCACTCACACTCGCACACGTGTGCGCGGCATGGGCATGTGGACACAATATGGCGCTTTGATGGCGCACTTTGACTGAACCGACGACTGTTAATGACGAATTAAATGAGCAGTTACGATTTCGGATTAATGATTGAGTAATGGCTAGTTGGCTGTTATGGTTCGAATTCCACTATAAATACTGAGTGTAGCACAGAAGAAAAATACACCAACACAACTCCAAACCTGCAACAAAACAAGTTCGGGCTCTAGATCAATTCCGGCAATACAAACTGCTTCGGCTGTTGTACCCTGGGAAACAAAATGAGTTCTCTTGAGAGGCTCGGAATTTGTTTTAAGGGCCCCGTGTTGAACACGATCCTCAGGTTTTACATTTATGTTTCTTCTATTTTTGTACATTTACCACTGTAAAAGTGATTGATAGTCATTTATTTATATTCATTTGTATTGAGTATATCAATAAAATTGTTTGAATTTTTATTTTATATGAACGGTTCCTACAAATTTTAAAAACATCGTTCATATATTAATCTGTGTTTTTAAAAGGTTAATTTTTCTTAAAATTGTTTTCGTTTTCTTATTCACGAGTGATCTTCAAAGTTGGACTTAGAACATCTATCGTTGAATTCTGAAAGTAGTTAAATTTTTTTTTTCAAATTAGTTTACGGTTATAACTATTTTCACATTCTTATTCACGAGTGATTTTTAAAGTTAGACTTAGAATATCTCTTGTTGAATTTTTAAAATTGTGAAAATAGTTTGAATTATTTTTCAATTTTGGTAGTTATATCAGTTTGTTGGAAATTGTTCTAACTTAAACAGTTTTTGTAAAACAGCAAACAACATGTCTTCAAGTGCTATAAGTTCCTCTTTATCATCCCCTTTAGCTGCAACCACTGTGGGAGCGACCACTATGGCAAACCATGCCGAGAAACCCGAAAATTTCACGGGTGTCCATTTTAAAAGATGGCAACAGAAGATGTTCTTCTACTTGACAACCTTGAACTTAGTACAGTTCTTTGAGAAAACTGCTCCCCAACCTAAAGAAATGGATGATGCTCAAGCCTTGAGTGCCATTGATGCTTGGAAGCATTCGGAATTTCTTTGTGGCAACTACATTTTGAATGGTCTTTGTGATTCATTGTATAACGTGTATTGTAACATAAAGACTGCCAAAGAACTATGGGAGTCTTTAGACAAGAAGTAAAAAACCAAGGATGCCGGTAGCAAGAAATTCGTTATGGCTCGGTTATTGAATTTTAAAATGGTTGATAACAAGATTGTGATTAGCCAAGTTCAAGAATGACAAGTTATACTTCATGAAATTCATGCTGAGGAATGTCTCTCAATGATACCTTCCAAGTTGCAGACATGATTGAAAAATTGCCTCCAAGTTGGATAGAGTTTAATAATTATCTTAAGCTCAAACAAAAGGAGATAACTGTGGATGAACTTATTGTTCGTCTTCGAGTTGAACAAGACAACAAAATGGCTAAAAAATGCACCCGTGTGGAACCGATGGCAAAGGCAAATGTGGTTAAATATGGGCAATCGTCAAGGGGTTATAAATGTAAAGGGGAAAATCCAATTGGGAAACCAAAGGTGAACCTTGGACTAAAGAAAGGAGTTATGAAAAAGAAACCTCCACCTCCTTTTTTCCAAGGTATTTGCTACAATGCAATGAGATGGGACACCGTGCTAATCAATGCAAGCAACCAAAGCATGAGCGTGTGCATATGGTGGATGAAGACGATGAAGCGTTAGTGGCAATGATCACCGAGTTATCGGCAATGGTGGAAGAAGTCAACCTCGTGGGAGACAATCCGCATGGATGGTTCATTTATACGGGAGCTACCCGTCATGTGTGTGGTGACAAGACCCTCTTTAGCACTTTTAAAGAGGTTAAGGGTGATGAAAAGCTTTATATGGGTAATAAAGCTACGGCCGACATCAAAGGTGAAGGAAATGTGATCTTGAAGATGACTTCTAGGAAGGAATTCACCTTTAGCAACACCTTGTATGTCCCGGAGATTCGAAAGAATCTTGTTTCGGGATGGTTGCTTAATAACTTTGGTTTTCGTTTAGTGTTTGAGTCGGACAATTTTGTCCTTACTAAACGTGGAATGTATGTAGGAAAGGGTTATGCCCTTAATGGTATGTTTAAGATGAATGTAACCATTGTCAAAAGTGAAATGAATAAGACTACTACTTCTATTTATATGCTTGAGTTTTCAAATGTTTGGCATGGTAGACTAGGACATGTAAATTATAATTCAATTCGTTGTTTAATAAATTTAAAATGCATACCTACATTCCATATTGACACAAACTCTAAATGTGAAACATGCATTGAGGCAAAACTTACAAGATCATCATTTAAACCGGTTGAAAGAAAAACCAAAACCCTTGGTTTAATTCACACTAATATATGTGATTTAAAAGCACACCCAACAAGAGGTGGCAACAAATATTTCATCACCTTTATTGACGATTGCACTAGATATTGCCATGTATACTTACTTAAAAGTAAGTATGAGGCAATCGACAAATTTATCTTGTATAAAAATAAAGTTGAGAATCAACTAAACAAGAAAAATAAAATTGTGCAAAGTGACAGAGGTGGTGAATATGTTGCACCGTTTGCCGATTTATATGCAAAAAATGGTATAATACATGAATGTACGACATCTAACTCACCACAATCAAATGGCATTGCGAAATGGAAAAACCGTACTTTAAAAGAGATGATGAATGCTATGTTGATAAGCTCTGGAATGAGCCATGACATGTGGGGGAAGCTATCCTCTCGGCCAATTATATTTTAAATAAAATACCACTAAAGAAAAGGGATGTAACTCCTTATGAATTATGGATGGGTAGAAAATCATCATATAATTATCTCAAAGTGTGGGGGTGTCTAGCTAAGGTGATTGTACCACCGCCTAAAGCTCAAAAACTAGGACCCAAAACTGTTGATTGCATATTCATTGGATATGCTCAAAACAGTAATGCACATCGATTTCTTGTACATGAGTCCAAGAATCCCGATGTACAAAAGAACACTATCATGGAGATAAGGCCGGGGAATGCTTCATATTTTGAAAATGTGTTTCCAATACGAGGGCAAACACATGCATCTTCATCATCGCGGTTTGATGATGGAGGTGCAATTTCATCAACACAAATTGATGACATAGTTCATGATAGTCAACATGAACGACCTGAGGTTGAAGAGGGAGAAATTAGACGAAGTAAAAGGGTAAGGGTTGAGAAATCCTTTAGTCCAGACTTCGTAAGTTATTTGGTTAGGGTGAGCCTAATACTTACCGTGAAGCGGTATCTTCTTCGGAAGGACCTCAATGGAAAGAGGCAATCAAGAATGAAATTAATTCAGTTCTTCACAACCATACTTGGGAGCTAGTAGATCTTCCTCCTGGTTATAAACCGCTTGGATATCGTTGGATATTCAAAAAGAAGATGAAAGCCGATGGAAGTATTGATAAATACAAAGCAAGGCTAGTAGTCAAAGGTTTTAGACAAAAGGAAGGTCTAGACTATTTTGATACTTACTCACCTGTGACTTGCATAACCTCCATACGAGTGGTTCTTGCTATTGCGGCATTAATAAATTTGGAAGTACATCAAATGGATGTCAAAACTGCATTTCTAAATGGTGATTTAGAAGAAGATATTTACATGGAGCAACTTAAGGGTTTCTCTGCTCATGGTCAAGAGGGTAAAGTATGTAAATTGGTCAAGTCGTTGTATGGCTTAAAGCAAGCTCCAAAATAGTGGCACCAAAAGTTTGATCGTATCATGATTGACAATGGTTTCAAAATAAATGAGTGTGACAAATATGTATATGTGAAAGATACACCGAGAGTTATGTAATTCTGGGTCTTTATGTAAATGATATGCTTATCATTGGGAGTAATTATAAAAAAAATAAAATCTACTAAGGACATGTTGAAAGGAAGATTTGACATGAAAGATATGGGTTTAGCGGATGTAATTTTAGGAGTGAAAATTATTCGAACCCAAGATGGTCTTGTGTTAAGTCAAGCTCATTATGTGGACAAGATTCTTGAAAAATTCAACTCGGGAGACACGCGTGTAGCACGTTCTCATGTTGATACCACCCAAAATCTAAAGAAAAATAGAGGTGAGGGGTTTGCTTAGTTATAGTATTCAAGGATCATTGGTAGTTTAATGTATCTAATGACATGTACTAGACCAGACTTAGCATACGCAGTGAGTAGGCTAAGCAGATATACTAGTAATCCAAGGTTAGAACATTAGAAGAGTGTAACGAGGGTGCTTAGATACATAAGATACACAAGAGACTATGGATTGCATTATACCCATCATCCAGTTGTGATTGAAGTGTATACTGATGCAAACTAGATATCGGATATAAAAGATTCCAAATCAACAAGTGGGTATGTGTTTTTACTTGGTGAAGCAGCAATATCTTGGAGATCATCCAAGCAAACTGTTATAGCTAGATCCACAATGGAATCAGAATTTATCGCTTTGGATAAATCCGGAGAAAAGGCTGAATAGCTACATCAATTTGTGGAAGACATTCCAAGATGGCCAAAGCCGTTATCGGCTATTTGCATACATTATGATAGTGAGTCAGCAATTGGTGTAGCCAAAAGCTCAATGTACAATGGCAAATCAAGGCACATCAGGCGTAGACATAACATAATACGCCAACTAATATCAACGGGTGTTATCACGATTGACCATGTCAAGTCAAAAGATAATATTGCAGACCCGTTAACAAAAGGCTTAAGCACAGAAATAGTTTATAAGTTGTCAAGAGAAATGGGACTAAAGCCCACGGAAAAAGGGAATATTAGGGAAACCTAACCTAGTTGACTGGAGATCCCAAGATCTAGGTTTAATAGGACAACTTAATCATATGACCAACGAAGTCACTATAGGGGAGTACCCTAAAACTTAAAGGGAGTGACGGACTTCCTAGTCCATTCACTCTGGGGGAGTACCCCAAAAAAGTGACCAAAGTGAGGTTAAGCATATTAAGGTTAGATGATTCATAGGAATCAATATTAACTATGATGCTTTTAATGATTCATTGAATCACCTATGTTAGAGAGAAGTGGGGTCGCTTCAAATGGATTTGTGGGGAGGCGCAAATCCTAGAGCTCTCGCAGAACCAGGAAAGTGTTCCATGACCATTAACGGACACGCTAATGAGGGGTTGATCAAACCAGGAAGAGTGTTGTGTGATTGTATATTGTCGTCTACATAAAACAGGGTCTGTCCAAAGACATCGTGTCTACACACCACTAGAAGACTAAGTATACATCATAAAGGAAGGTTCAAAGGGAAGACCTACCTATCTTGCAACACTTGACTGCTGAATTTTTTGGAGAAGTGATTTTCATTCATGTGGGGGATTGTTGGAAATTTATTGATAATATTAATATGGTTATTAATATTTAATCAATAAATTAATGTTTTGAATGAGAATTAATGTGGTTAATGACATTAGGAATTAATAGTGTGGAAGTTGTCCCACATTGGAGGAAAGAAAGAATAGAAAGTGGTTTATATTCTATAACATCTTGTCTATATTATTTCCTAAGGTGTCACACTAAGTGGATTCGCGAAGGGTGAGAAGCACCCTTAACTCCTACTCGCACTCCCACTCCCACTCGCACTCGCACACGCGCGCGCACATGGGCATGTGGGCGCAATGTGGCGCTTTGATGGCGCACTTTGACCGAAACCAATGACTGTTAATGACGAATTAAAGGGGCAGTTACGATTTTGGATTAATGACTTAGTAATGGTTGGGTGGCTGTTATGGTTTGAATTCCACTATAAATATCGAGTGTAGCTTAGAAGAAAAATACACCAACACAACTCGAAACATGCTGCAAAACAGGTTCTCTATCTCTCTGGATTCTCTTCTACAAACAAGTTCGAGTTCTAGATCAATTCCGGCAGTACAAACTGCTTCGGCTGTTGTACCCTATGAAACAAAACGAGTTCTCTTGGGAGGCTCAGAATTTGTTTTAAAGGCCACGTGTTGAACACGATCCTCAGCTTTTACATTTCTATTTCTTTTAATTCTGTATATTTACCATTGTAAAAATGATTGATAGTCATTTATTTATATTCATTTGTATTGAGTATATCAATAAAGTTGTTTGAATTTTTATTTTATATGAACGGTTCCTATAGAATCATTATAGAATTTACATGCTAATGTCATTACCGTTGAGAGCTATATTAGGTCTTATGCGTGTGCATTCATTGTAGTCTTGTACGTTTCAATTATGGTTGCTTTCTACGCTTAACACTTTAATTTACTTTACACAAGAACTCAATTATATATACACAAAGACAACGTATAAAATGCCCTCACAAGGTAATAATATACATGTTAATTTATATTGACGCATGTACCTCTCGTGTCTCATGTGGTTCTGGTCTAATGCTTTTGTTACGTTTACTCTAGTCTCAAGCTCGATTGGTTTTCTATATGTTTTGTGTAGTTCTAATGACTTGAGATTAAGATAGTAGGGGTACAACTCAAATTATCCAGATTAAATCAGCTAAATTACCAAAGTACCGGTGGCCCTTTACAAAGGATGCCCCAAGTAGCCTAATGGTTAGAAAGAAAATGTGTGTGTAGCATGTTAAGTGTGAGTTGCAGGTACATATAGTTGTTATCGTTTAAAAGTACTTAGAATTGTAGTTGTTTGTAAATTTTGGGATGAATTGATAGTGGTGTACTTGTTACATGTGTGTCATGAATTGCATGTGCTACATATTATGAATTTTAATAATGTGAATGTGGTTGTTCTCTCTTGACAAATGAATAGAAGAACAAACTTGTAGGCTTGCTTTTTGTCTTCTAAGTTGTTAGTCTAATTACTTGTCACTCGCCCACTCGTTGGGACATTTTCACTTATTACTAAAGGTTCACATGACTTCAAAACTAAAAAGTAACTCTAAAGACACTTGTTCAGACATTTTCTATTGCTTTTGTTTTAGTCCGCATGATCTTTTTTATCGATCCGATTTAGAGTAGCTCGGTTCATTTGTACCCCTAAAAGGCTAATTGTGTTGAATGAAAATATTGCAGTGGGCAGATTTATGAAAGTCTAATTATCTAGTGGAAGCAAGGTGGTACACTACACCGGTCACCGGATATACACCAACACTCCAAGAGTACTTGGAAATGGTTATGTATCAGTATCTGGTCCACTAGTACTCATGCATGCTAAATTTGCGACGGTTGGTGCAACTGAAGAAATCTTGCAACGCATGACAGAATTTGAGAGCATAGAACACAACTCATCATTAGTCTTACGCCTAGCCGATGACTTGGGGATGTCTACAGTATGCATATATTTTACATACAACTTGGTTTTTAGTATATTTTATATGAAATGTAGATGAGAAGAAAAAAACTATACGATTAGATTTTTAAAATATATAAGATATTACTAAATTAACAAATATACAAATAAACAAATTTTGAAAGAAAAAGTGAAAACTAAAAAAAAGTTTGAGATGTCGTAAGCTTGGGTTATGCATCATAGCCATTTGTGAAAAAGTTTCAAAAGAATACTCTATTAGACTATTACCATTTACCCTATGTCAGCATGAGGTTTGAAAACTACTTATGTATGTATACAAAGATTTTCAAGGGTATGTTAGAATTTTGTTGGATTTGTTTTCAAAGAAATAAACTTAAACGTCCTCTTATGTTTTTAAGGATGAAATAAAAACAGGCGACATTTCAAAATCAATCCAGTGTTACATGCATGATACCGGTGCTACCGAAGAAGAAGCTAGAGAATACATCAAAAGCTTGATCAATAACACATGGAAGAAACTTAACAAAGAACATGCGCGTGCTAACTCTAAGTTTTCACGAGAGTACATCGAATACACATCAAACATGGCTAGGATGGCACAATTCATGTATGCCGAAGGTGATGCACACGGTAGTCCCGAAATAACTAAATCTCACTTATCATCACCAATCTATGTGACAAAATAGTCTAGCATATGTGCAAGTTTCTTAGAGTTTGAACTCTATTATAGAATAAAATGCTTGAGCTTTCTACTACTTTTTATTATGATGGAGTTATTCGTATTCTAGTTTCGTTTAGCTTGTAACTACTTCTCATTTATGTTAGTAGAGTGGCTTGTAACTACTCAAAGTTATGGTTATATTTTGCTAAAACTTAACAAAGAACAATCAAAAAATTATATTCCACAAATAATCTTTTTAGACTTGCCCCAATAATAATGGTTTTAAAATAGTGTATTCTTCGGTGAATATGAGCAAACACGCGTGAATGTGTTACTATACGTGAATGTGTTACTATAATTGTGTAGTTCTGTATGTTTTACGTGTTTTTATAATTGTTAGGAGTTTTGAGAATTAGATTAAATAAAATCTTACAACAAGAGTTTAGGAGGTCTCTGATGTATAATGTCTTTGTATTAGATTTGTCCGTGTGTATAACGATTTGTACCTTTTAAGGCTTTATTCTTCATATCTACATGTTTTCTTATGAAGAATTGTGATAATAAATGAGGCTTTTTATATAGTAGAAGTGGATAATTAAGTAGTGAATTTTTTTATCATTTGATTAATATATCATTATTAAAAAATCAACCTTATGTTACCGGAAAATTGGTCGCAAATGTTCTTTTCAAGTTATTTTTGTAACTTGTTATAACGGCCGGTTAAACTTTGATAGGTAAATTGTGAAATAAACTTGTGTCATAAGGAGAAATTCACGACATTGTGTTTCTTTTTGGCATAGAAATCACGATAAGGCTTTATTCTTCACGAGTATCTTTATATTTTCTTGTGATGAATTGTGATTATAAATGGGGCTTTTTATAAAGTAGAGGTGGATAAGTATAATCACCAAAATAATTCAGTGGTAAAGGTAATGACTTTTTTATCATTTGATTAATATATCACTATTAAAAAATCAACTTATGTTACCGGAAAATTGGTCGCAAATGTTCTTTTCAAGTTATTTTTGTAACTTGTTATAACGGCCGGTTAAACTTTGATAGGTAAATTGTGAAATAAACTTGTGTCATAATAAGGAGAATCCACACCAACGTGTTTCTTTTTGGCATAGAAATCGCGATAAGGTTGTAGAAATATTTCTTGAATCAAATTACATGTCGTGTTCATTTCATACATGTTTTCAACTACGATTGATCTTCAAATTCCATAGTAGCTATGTTATGAGTCTTCGGTCCAAACCATTCAATGCATTTAGTTATAGACATGAGCAGAACTAGAGGAGGTTATAAGGTTCGTTAAGGTATTCAGATAATCTTTAATTAACAGATGTATTCAGTAAATGACAATCATGTTAAGTTGACAGATTTAGTTACACGGGTTATCATTTGTGTTAGAGTTTTGTCATGAAAATACTATAATCTTAGACGTCACACACTTACCTATTAAATCTAGTAACGATTACCTATTAAATCTAGTAACGAACAATCTACATACGCTATATTTAATCGTTTAATCTTAACGTAACGTATTTACAAACAAAGTTAACATGCATGATTTAAAATCACCGGCCTAGATGTTATGTCGTACACACGTCCTATGTTTCAAGCCAGACGTTTAATTTAGAAAAAGGTTACCGTACAAACATTCCAAGCTTGCTTGTCGCTGCAAGATTACAACCTTCGTTCTTCATCTGGTGGTCGATGATCGTCATCAATATTATTATTATGATTTCAATTTAATTCTTTCAATCAAACCCGATGAGATTCACAAAATTTATGCACATTCAAATTCCACCCACCACCATCATCCCCAATGGCCTCAACTACAGTGCATACGGCCAACTCATTCAGCACTGCACCGACCACCGTCTTCTCCGGCGAGCTAAAGTCCTCCATTGCAAACTCATCATCTCCTCCGTCACCCTCGACAACTTCTTAGCGTCAAAGCTCATCACTTGTTACTCCAAAAGCAACAATCTTTTTGATGCCCACAAGGTGTTCGACGAAATACCCAACAAGAACACTTTCTCTTGGAACGCGTTGATCATGGGGTATTCGATGAACAATAGGCACACTGATGTCCTGAAGCTATTTGGGGTTTGTTGTCTTCCTCATCGGTGTCGGTTAAACCGGATAATTATACTGTTACATGTGTGCTAAAGGCTTTGTCTTCTTTGGGTTGTGAATTTGGGGTTGGTAAGATGTTCCATTGTTATGTGATGCGGAACGGGTTGGATTGTGATATCTTCGTTGTGAATGCTTTGATAACTTTCTATTGTAGGTGTGATGAGATTGTTTTAGCGAGAAGTTTGTTTGATTGTACACTTCATAAAGATCTTGTGACATGGAATTCGATGATAACAGGCTATTCACAAGGAGGGTCCTATGATGAATGCAAAGATTTGTATATCAAGATGATGGGTTTGGAAGATATCAGACCGAATGAGTTTACTGTGATCAGTGTCCTGCAAGCTTGTGCACAGTCGAACGATCTTGATTTAGGAATGAAAGTTCATATGTATGTGTTGGATAATGAAATAAAAATAGATCTCCCCGTTTATAATGCGTTTATCACAATGTATGCAAAATGCGGTAGCTTGGAATATGCTAGACAACTTTTTGAAGAAATGAGCGAGAAGGATGAAATTAGCTATGGCTCAATAATATATGGATACATGCTTCATGGTTTTGTTGATAAAGCTATGAATCTGTTTAGAACAATGGATAAACGAGGCTTGAGTACTTGGAATGCTGTGATATCAGGGCAGTTTCAAAACAGACAGTATGAAGCAGTAGTCAATTTATTTAATGAAATGCAGATATGCGGGTTCAAAACGGATACTGTAACACTTTCAAATATTTTTCCTACGCTTTCACATTTATCAAACCTAAAAGGAGGGAAAGAGATGCATGCGTATGCAATCAGAAACAACTATGACAAAAACATCTATGTAGCAACTGCTATTATTGATACATATGCTAAGTTGGCTTTTCTTAAGGGTGCACAAATAGTCTTTAATCAATCAAAAAAGAAGAGTGTTATTATATATACGTCGTTAATATCTGCATATTCTGCTCATGGGGAGGTACAATCAGCACTTGATTTATTTAATAACATGATTGACAAAGGCATACAGCCAGATCCTGTTACATTCACATCTGTTTTATCAGCTTGTGCTCATTCTGGATTAGTAGATGAAGCTTGGAGGATATTCAATAGTATGTTAGAAGTATATAATATTCAGCCATTAATGGAGCATTATGCTTGCATGGTAGGTGTATTAAGTCGGGCCTTAAAGCTTAATGAAGCCATAAGTTTCATAAAGAACATGCCTTTTGAGCCTAGTGCAAGAGTTTGGGGTGCATTGCTCAACGGGGCTTTGGTTTCTGGTGATGTTGAAATTGGGAAATTTGCTTGTGATCATTTGTTTGAAATTGAGCCTGAAAATACAGGAAATTATATTATAATGGCTAATTTATATTCACAAGCTGGAAGATGGGAAGAGGCTGAAAATGTAAGATTGATGTTAAATAATATCGGGTTGAAGAAGATTGCAGGTTGTAGCTGGATTGAAACACCAGGTGGAATGCAAAGTTTTATTGCTAAGGATGTATCAAATGAAAAGACAGAGGAAATATATGCCACATTAGGAGGTTTATCTAATTTGATGAAAGATGAAAGGTATGCTGTAAGTGAAGATTTTCATGAGGAAAGTGTTTGTTGCTTACAACCAAATCATTCAATCCTACTGTAGAGGTAAAGTTTTCATCTTTCTCATAATACATTTTCTTTTACATTATTCAAATTTGTTAATTATAGTTATCAAGATCTTATTATTAGGGTTTATCAGTAATGGGCCATAGAACCAACATAGGTTTCTCCAGGGATTTTAGGTTTCACCGTTTCAGTAGGGTTTATCACTTGTTTATATAACAGGCCTCCAATTTAATTACAACATTAAGATATTTTTCTCACTTTTACATGATATCAGAGCTAAGGCTCCAGGTATGATGCAAACCATAGCCAGGGTGAGTTTTTCATTGCCGTCCACTATTCCTGTCTAGACAGGCGGTTTGTTTAGCCATTGTTTATTCACTATTTCTGTTCCAGAATTGCATAACCTTCAAATTTCCCTCTGTTCATTGCTGTTACTGTTCGAGTTTTACCATGTTTCGAGCTCCTGTTCCGATACCAACTTGTCCCTATTCCGGCTTTCATGTCCGTGCTCATATTCCAGATTCCTCTTCCTGCTCTTGCTCCGGATTCCATCCTTGATCTATATCTCTGTTTGTGGTTGCGGGCATTTTCCAGCTTATTGCCACCTTGTTCCTGTCAAATTTCCAGTCCCAGATTCTCGTTCCAATTATGATTCCAGTACGCAACAACAGTCAAGATGCAACATGAACGATGATGTTCTAGTTCATAGGGACCAATGATGTTTCCAAATTTTATTTGTAACAAGATGGGCAAGATTAGCATGTATGCTCCAACTTAATGAGGGGTGTTAATTATAGATTTATAGTTATTTGGGTTTATTAGTAAATGGTCCATAGACCCAATATAGCTTTCTCTAGTGATTTTAGGCTTCACTAGGGTTTATCACTTCCATTCTAATTACAACATTAAGATATTCTTCCCACTTTTACAAATTATAACGACTTAAATGGTAGCATAATCTTGAACTTCTTGAAAGTTGCTTCCTGCATCTCATGAATAAAGGAAAATGTAATCACTTTGATTTGGTAAATTTTCGAAGCATGATGTTCATGCTATCGTTGTTATAAAGATCGCTTTTATGTTTTTTTCTGAAGAAGTTTTCACACAATTTATAACTAGGCTGAAGATTGTACACCAGAAAACTTGCAGTCATGATACAATTAATAATGTGTTGGGTGTAGGCTTTGTATGGACTAAAATGGAGTAGTTAGGCTTTGCCCAAGCTCTAAATGGGCCCACTTTAGTTAGTAAGTTAACTAAATGGATTAACCCTAAATTTGTAGTCTATAAATATATCTCATGTACTTGTAATCATTTATCACTCAACCGAACCTCTATAAATCTCCCACGTCGTGTACTGCTTTACTGTTTTTCTTACGTGTGTTCGTGTGTGCTTTGATCCTAACATAATGCATAGGTTACTAATTTACCATTTAGAACGGCTCATGAATTTATCAATTTACAACGATAAAATCATGAGAACAATATTTTTTTCAATATATATATATATATATACACACACACACACACGTAATGAATTTGTACCTTTAAAGCAATAGTATGATAAATTATTTCATGTATCTACTTTATGTCACGTACCTCAGAATAACCTAGGAATACACAAAACTTACTTTTCTTTTATTTATATGTAAATTTTTGTCAAGTGTCTACTTTTTCACGTAATTACTTTATTTTTTTTAACAAGTGAGTCGGGTTTGTATGTTTCGAAACATTTATAAATATACTCAACAGGAATGATTATCCTCGTTATCCTCTTTTACAGTTACCAATGGATAGTTGAGAGATTAAACTGGGATCTGTAGCTTGCACAATTACCGATTTGTAGTTTAGTAGTACATGTCACAATTAACAATTACACATTTCCATTATTAATGCTTGATGTAGGATGTAAAGAGATGCATGAATGGGCCATATTATTTTTATTCACTTCTGCTTGCCTTATTAGTGACTGAAATGAACAAAGTAATTAAAAAGCAATATTGTGGTACTAGACACACACTTATGGACAAATTTCCAACATTTTTAGCTACTCCCTTCCATTATACCCTATCACTCACACTCTCAAAGGTCTCATTTACACATACAAACATACACTATGTTCAAATGTTCTAGTTATCTGTATCAAGACTAGGAGGATAATTGATTATGGATATGACATGATAGCCCTTACTGACTTCTAGTTATACAGAGTTACAATCATCTAATCTGCTTATTTCCATTCTCATTTTCCTTGATGTGACTTATATTTTCTTCAATTATAACACAAGTAATATACATGATTGATTATTTTCTCTATATCAAGGGTGAATGAGCTCAAGTTTTATCATTTTACCCTATTTTTAATCTCAATTTCAATTTAAATATTTAATACATCATTTAGTATGAAATATATTGATTTAATATATATTTAATATTTTTTAATTTTATAATTAATATGATATAATTTGTATCTAGTAATTTGGTTCTACTATTTCTCTATTTAACAGTTTATTGTAATAGCAATTTAATCTCTATGGTTTGGTTTGTGATTATATACAATTGAATATATTGTGCGTATGTATTGTTAAAACTTATTCAATTAAAGCGCTGAAAACTTTAAAACTGTAGTTTTGTTATTGTTCAACTTTTTAAGGTCCAAAGTATAAAAATTTAATTGATGTACTCATATACATATAAATCAAATTATGTAATTCATTTGTTTCATGGGTTCATGAATCTTACTAACTTTTCACATCAACTCACGGTCACCTGATCTCGGATCACTTAACAAGCAAGGTTCATCTAAATACTCCAGCCAAATGCTCAAAAGCATAATATCTGTACATATTTCGTATATTATTTCATGTCATTTCACTTTTCTAATATATTATTTCAAGACCTTTCACTTTTCACATATATTATATCATGACCTTACTTTAACCGCAAAATGGCATCCAATGACCATCCTATCAATCCCAAATGTATGATGACTCTTTCATATCGTTATTTGCTTTATAAAAACACCTTTCGTGTGTCTAATAATTTGCATTCTTCTCTCGCTAAGGGGAGTTTTGGTTCTTGTCTACTTACGACTGATTAATTGGGTCTTGTTTTTTTTCTCAAAAGCTAAAGGGGGAGGGTAAGACCGGTTGAAAGTTTCCCAAATGCTTTGTTATTTCCAACTGTTTATATTATTTATGCAATGTCACATTTACTATTCTTTGTATTTTATAGCAGCTTGATGTCTCACTCAAATGTACATTCTTTAATGCCCAGGGTACAAGTTTGTATTGCAGCACTCGACACGTGTCAAACCTCTGACCACAGGTACAATACATGAACCTAATTCACTAAAGTTTATTTTATAGACCTACTCTATTTATAAGATGTGAACTTGGTGAATTAGAATATGTGAATCACAAAGCAGATTGTTTCTTAGTCAAATTGACTCTCTTTAGAGCCCACACAAATCTAGAATATAACCCCTTATCCCTTCTTGTGGCTCATGATCCCATAATGGAAGAAAACACCACCAGAACCATACTCATGGAAGCCCTCTCCACCCTCACACCACCACAAATATCCACCATCACCGCCGCCATCTCCGCCCTCTTCCACCACCACCGCCGCCGCCTCTCCTCCCTCGTGTCCTCACACGCCCTCTTCTCCCTCTCCCTCCATCACCTCCACTGCCTCTCCCTCCACCAAAAGTCCCTTCTCATTGCAAGGCATCTGTTATCAATACTATCCCAATTGTCTCACTTAATCAACCCAACGACCGCCCGAATGCCGCCCTGCACCGCCACCATCCTCAATGACCGTGATCTTGACTCTGTGCTTTTACTTTTACTACTATGTGAACTCCACCAACATGATCCTGAATCACTAAAGACATTGTCACCAACTGATTGGCGCGATTCACTGTGTGACTATGTCTCCACCAGTATGCTGACTCTTTCAGACATTGGTTTTTCGAGTAACGAGATACTGATCAAGTATGTTGAAGTGGTGGCAAGATGCAAGAAGTTTGTTGATGTGATGGGGTGTAGAGATGGGAAGGTGGGGAAGGAGGTGGCGGCATCCGTGGCGGCAGTGGTGGCGCTGCCGTCAGTGGAGGTGAAACAAGGAGGAAAGGAGTGTGCTGTTTGCAAGGAAGAGATGAAGCAAGGGAGAGATGTGTGTGAATTGCCTTGTGAACATCAGTTTCATTGGATGTGCATACTGCCATGGGTGATCAAACGGAACACATGCCCCTGCTGCCGCCATCGGCTTCCGACTGATGACGTGTATGGCGAGATTGAGCGGCAGTGGGAGCTTCTTGTCAAGATAGGTGATAGTTATTGTTAGTTTTTTTGTATGGTAAATCTTGATATATGTTTTAAACTACACGTATCATTTAAGCAGTTTTTATTAGCGTTTTGGTCGTTACAGAATTATAACACTTTACCCGTGCATAATATCTAGAATAGTTCATTGGAGCCGTATATATTCTCTCTATCATTTTAACGTTTTATATAATTGACTAAATAGTACTTTATGTGTTACACGGGTTGAATAAATAAAATATTAAATAATTAGTAATGAAAATTTATTAATTATAGAATGATATTATTGAATTGCATATGAGTAAGAATATAAGTAATAAAACATGATATCATTGTTTTAAACTTTTGTTCTTAAACCCTTATTGTTTTTTTTTCAATACACATTTTGTTTCAAAACAAACCGTTTTAAAAATTATCAATATTAAAAACTTTCTTATTATAACTTCTAATTTTAATTATTTTGTTTTATAAAAAATCATTTAGAAAAACCATTTTAAAATATTTCATATTTTTTAAAATGTTTGTTGTTTTAAAACATTTTTTTATTTTTAAACTTTTGTTTATTTAGAAGTTACAGAGGTATCTTTTTCTTAATTTATTGAAAAATAATTTTTAATCTCAAAAGAAATTAAATAAATTTATTAATATTTAATTTAGTTATTTTATAGGAGAGATAAACTAAAAAAATTAAAATTAGATGGTTTATATTTATGCCAAGTGTCATTTTAAATCTTTTTTTATTATAGAAGATAGATACGTTAAATATGATTACAAGTAGTGTGTCTAGGTTAGAGTGTTAGATACATTGATTTGTCAATATGTAAACATATACATATGGTTTTTATCAGAGTTAAATTCGATTTTGTTTTTTGAGGTTTGATAAACATAATATTTTTCTTTAAAATATTAAAAGTATCAATTTACTTTCAAAAGTTTCATAAGTTGTTTCAATTTAATCCAAAAGTTTTATAATTTGTTTCAACTTAAATCCAAAAAATAAAACTTCTTGACAAAAATTAAAACAAATAATGAAACTTTTGGACTGAAATTGATGTTTTTAAACTTTTGGAGGTAAATAGTAACTTTTATCAAAACTTAGAGAGTAAAAGTGAAACTAATTCTTTTTATTATTATTGGCTTATTTTATGTTAGATTTTCTCTAGAATTTCTATATCAGCTCGTATGTTGTATTGGGCACATAATATAATTTAAATCAACTTATTTATAAGTGGTGTTTTAAAAAGCAAGCCTAGACGTAATTCTATCATCGTATCAAGTTAGTTAGAATTAAAATGGTAGTTCATGTTTTATTTTATTTTTTTAAGTGTATGTGTTTGTTTAGTTAGCTATGATGTATAGGTTTAAGCGGCCACGATACAAGTTGAATTATCAACAAGCGAGTTTTCACCGGTGTTGGGAAATCGTTGTCTCACGCTATTAAAACATTGTTACCGTGTTTATTGTTGCATAAAAAGATGGCCGATGGTTAGATGACAATGTTGTCATAGATCAAGGTGTAGCAGATTTATTTCGCGTTAAAAAGTTTAAATGATTAGCAAAGCGAGACATGAACTTGCCAAACTATATGAATCCACAAATCTATAAATCTTTGTTTGTGATATGTAAATAGTGAAATAATTGTACATAAGGGTTTTGATGTGATTTGAATCCACAAATCTATGAATCTTTGTTTGTGATACGTGCATTAGTGAAATAATTATACATAAGGTGTTAGATATTTTAGTGTAATTGGATTGACTAATGACCAATGTGATCATAATATCCATCAAACAAGTTAGGAGGTGTGGAGTGCACGCTTGTTTGAGTGTATTATGATCTTCAATAATGAAACCCTTTTTAGGGGCGGGGTTCCAATGGGGCAACGCCCCCTTGGCGGGGGTCCGGGGGCAGCGCCCCTGGTAGCGGGGTCCAAGGGGCGGCAGCCCCTGGCGGGATCCAAGGGTCGAGCTGTATCCGATTGATTTATTCGGGTGAACCACCAAATAATTTCGATCTGAAAGTGATCTTCATGACTCTCAGATTATTCAAGTTTGATTTCAAGTAATCTATATAAGGGTTTTGATATGATCTAAAATTTGTAAGAATCAATGGCTTTACATAATAACTAGGTTGTGTCTACAGTACTTCTTGCTAATTGCTAATACACCAATCTTAAAATGTTTGTACAAAGAAAGACTGGTCATATAAATTTCATATAATGAGTAGAGCGGTACATAAGTTAACTATGCACTCTGTGAGACTAGAGGTGCAACTAGAGGTGCGACTCGAACTGGGTTCAACCTAGTAGCTCTCTAAGACCTTAACCCGGGTCCAACGTGGTTCAACGCATAGGGTTTAAACCGGTTTGTTCCCTCCACACCCCAACCTGGGTTCAACTTGGTTTTTTTTCAACCTGGCTTGGTATAAACTCGATTTTTACTATATTTCCCTCTTGAAATCGGATTGGACCGACCCGAAACCTAGTCAAACCCAGTTTGGATTTTTTATACCAAAAAATGAACCGGGTTGAACACATGAACCGGACACGATTTCAAGTGTTAATCCGGTTTATTCACCTCTATATGGAAAAAACACCCAATAAAAATCATGCCTATAAATTAGGGTTGTTCAAATCGTTCGATGTTCAACGTTCGCTCGATGATCGTTTGGACAATGCTCGTTCGATTTCCCCGCTCAGCTGTAAATGAGCAGATCTTGATTCATTTTGTAAACGCGCCAAGTATGAGTAAACGTTCGCTTGGTTCGGTTCAGTTTAGCTCTAACTTTTTCTTAGTTTAATTTATATATATATATATATATTATATATATATATATATATATGTGTGTGTGTGTGTGTGTGCGCGCGCGCGCGCGCGCGCGTATAATTATATAAATACACAAGTATATACAAACATACAATTATATTCATAGTTTTATATGTATCACTCTTTTGGTTTTGGTACACTGTGTGTGTGTATATATATATATATATATATATATATATATATATATATATATATATATATATATAGAATGAAGTTAATATGAGAACTTAAGGTTTTCGTAAGAACCTATTAACTTAATTTGGGCCTTAGATTTGTCCTTATCTTTTAGATCTAATGGTCATGAATATTTTGGATTATTATATTGATGGATACACCTAACAAGTTACACCTTTGAGGGTATTCTGGTAAATTCCTAAGGGTTGGAAAAAAAACGCCAGTCCTTTTGTGTTTCTTCATACAAGCCACTGTTCAATCAATTAAAATCTCACTCCAAATTTCTACTTTTCTTCATCTTGCCCATGAATACAAGTTCAAAATCGAAGATAGGCCTGTAATTTCAAAATTAATGTTTACGCATATAAGGTGTGAATTGCGCTTTCTTCTTCGACGGATTTGAAGGTTTTTTTTCGTTCAAGCATTTACAACCCCGTTTCGAAGATGTAACCTACGCGAAATCGGTATGTTACTCCAATATCAGACAAATAAATCGTCAACCAATTATCAAAATTAAGTTTATGTGGACCTAAATCAGATGTAAATGTGCTTGCTTTTGATATTGTATTGCCTTTATCTAGTGTAATTTCCCAAAAATTCCGTAGTTTTATATGCTTACAGTGTAATCGGGCGCTGTAAACCCTAAAACGTCAATTAGGGGTTTTAACTCATTAATGTATATTATGTGGAATCAGTCCTTAGGGACGAAATTAAGGTACCGAATAAGTTCCTAATCACATTAATTTAATAAAATTATTGTTTCTATGAAAGGACATGAAAATGGTTTATTTATATTTTGGTGATGACTTCTACAATGAGTTAAATGTTAAACATCAAGGTGTTTGGTTTATGTAAAATTCTAACTTATATACATGTTTTGTTATTTATACAGAATTATTAAGAAGACTATTCCTGTTACCTGGTCAAACAGCTGGAGACGTTCAAAACGTAAAAAGAAATTCAGTTTAATTGAGTGATTTAAATTTTTTATAAGAAATTTGTTTTCCCTTTGATTGTATTGTTTTTTGTAAACAGGGAGAACTAGTGAACGATTAGCAAAGAATTCACTGAATAGATTTAAAAACACAGCAGGTAGCCCGATAGAGATCGACATGGACGAAAATACAGACTTTGGTTAGTTATTCTTTACAAATTTACATTCTCTTGTGGATTTGCATTGTGGAATAACATATGCATATCATGTAATCCACTTTACAAACAGACTGTTCAAGATTTAAAAGGGCCAATCATCACATTAGTATCATCATAAGGGCCAAGCATTCGGTCAAAATCTAAAGGTAATGTCCTTTTGTTATATTATTTTTAACTATGTGTTTTGTTGTTTGGGGTGTTCTCATCACGTAAAAAAGTTCACTTTATTGTTTAAAGAAAACAACAGTTGGATGTGTGAAGCGAACGTTATATAATACAAAAGCTGGGTGGTAGTCAAAAAGGATAAGTTCATACGTAATTATGCTTAGTCAATTTTGATTACATCATTGTAAGTCCCTGGTAACATATGTTTGTTTTTGTTTGATCTACAATTAATTAGTCTAATAAAACAGGGTCTGTTGGGGAAAAGAACATGGCAATAATTTCAATTCTGTCATCGGACGGAACAAGTGTGCGCAGAAATGTTAAACGTAAGTGATTTTATACATTGTCAGCATGAAAATTAAAATGCGTTATAGTAGGGAGTGAAATATATAAAATTAATGAAACATTTATGATATTTAACAGGATCGTGTGTGAAGGGCAAAATGACAATTAATAAATCTGAGGAAAGGAAGGAGAAAGACGGATTGAAAGGTAGGTTGACCAACAATTCCTTATAGTTGAACATATGAGTAGGTAGATATAGTTTAACTAATATAATATCCACAATTTTAGTGGTTTATTAGTATAAACGTAGACAATCAACCTACTATGGCTTAAATTACTTTTTAATGATAATCGGCAGGAAACATTATGATGGAGGGTAGTTATAGTGGTCGTAAGAGGACAAGAGGTACATTAGAAGTCAAAAAGAAATTCCCAAGGCGACAGATTAAAAACTAGGGATATTAATTGCAAGAAGTATCTGTCGATAATCAATAGATGCTCACCAAAGCCAATGTCAAAAGCCATTACATTGTTGATCAAGCTGCAACGTAATGAGGTTGAAAAGATGGGGTTCGGTAAGCTTTTGTCAATGAAGGTAGATGGAATACCACGAAAACTAGGATACTATGTTGTAGATGTGTTTAACGAAGATAAAATGGAGATAGAGTTGCCATGTGGAAAGATAAAGGTGGATGAGAATGCAATTCACTTATTGCTTTGTATTCCTAGAGAAGGAATCATCTTAGATAGTTTGGAAGAAGATGATATAAGAAGTTCCGAGATAGACGATTGGAGGAGTCATACGGCGATTCTTACATATCACCGGCATATATAGTTGCTAGGATAACAAGCAGTGGTTGTACAAACATAAATTACTTCAAGTTGGATTTTTTAGCTTTGTTCTTGTCGACTATGGTGGAATGTCATGCACACGGAAAATGTAAGCTTAGTGCCATCTACCGCCTTAGCAACATAGTTGAGGTTAGTAAGATTAATTGGTGTGCATATATGGTGAGCAAGCTAAAGACCAGTAAAATGATGTGGGACCGAAAAAACACAAAACCTTTCACCGGCCCATTGACTGTACTTACGGTAAGTTACACCCCCAATATCTCAGCTCTTCCATTACACTAATGTAAGATGCTACGGTCAAATGTAAATTACATTAGTGTAAAGTATTTATGTGCTTTAATATCTAATTAATTGTAACCAAAATTTTCCTTCTTGTCCTTAAATTGTAGCTGTTGTATGTGCGTGGAATGAGCTGCAAGGGTATTGATGAGGAGAAGGGAAAAAATGAAAACAATTAGGAGTTGGATGACTTAATATTTAAGGTTTGTATGGAAGTAAATGAACAGAGACCACCGTTGATAGAAAGTGAAGAAGATGATGTTATGAATGATGAAGATAAGAAGAGAAATGATGGTACGTACTGAAAATTTTAAATGTTTGAATGTCAAAGTCCAAATGATTAGCATTCATAATTTTTTTCTGAAAAAAATAGGACACAAGTCAACCAAAGATGTACTTTACCCACATAATACAAACTTAGAGGTCTTACATAATGACGATAAGTGTTCAATGGAGTATGGAGCAAAAGACAACAAATGTGCAGGTTAGTAGATTAGACGTAAAGATAAAATACATTTCTTGCATTTTGTCCATGTATGACTAAATTAAAAACTTAAATATTTAAAGAAAATTAGTGAAACAACATTTCAGGAAAGGGCACAGTTGATAAAATGGGAAAGGTTTCAGTGGGGGATAACGCGGCAAACATTACAAATGAAGGTATGAATAAAAACCCAATTTAGTAACATTAAATTGTATGTATGTTTTAATTATTAGAAAGAAAGTTTACACTGATGTAGTTAAATTGAAAAACCAAAATTGAGATAACCATAAAATATATGTATAACATTAAACAATTTCCTATACAGTTCCATTAGATGGAGAAAAGTCTGGAAGGAAAAGTGAGAATACAAACTCAAATGGAAGAAAGGAACATGATGCGGAGGGAGTAGGTATTAAAGTTGGTCAAACGGAAGTTCTTAATAAGGAACGTGGGAGTAAAATAACAAAAGGTACACTTGTTTGACTTCTAATTGTGTTGTTAGAAAAAATTGAATTTTGTGTAAAGTGTATAACTGATAAGCAATAACTTGAATACAGGTTATACTAAAAGTCAAATAATAAATAATCGATTCAAGTTTGGACAAAAAGTGCACTCTAGAACTGAAAAATGGGGGTAAGGATGTGATGGATGGAGGGATGGTTGATGAAAGAAAAAACTATGATAAAGGTTCGTCTAAAGTAGGTAGATAGTAAATGAGTCATATAGTAGTTGCTTATGACATTAGTTGTAAACTATGCTGCATAGTAGGTTTAGACAGCAAAGGAAGTGGGGAGCAAAATCCTATGGTGAATCCAAAAAACGTTCTAGCACAATTTGTCAAAAAGTTGGAAGAAAAAAGAATTAAAGGTAACCAAATACAGTCCATAATTTTTAAAACTTTAGAAACGTATAACACATATTGTCAATCGTATTTTTAATACCAGTGCCGGAGATGAATTCTTACAAGTTGGGGGTGAAGCAGAAGATTGGAAAGTTTGGTACAGATAAAGGTAATTTTAATATTTATTTTTGGCTGATATTAAAAAGAAAAAGTAAAAGAAAACAATGGCTATAAAACTGGATTTTAATATTAACTTGGATTGACTTCACTGACGTACAATGTATCGAGTATATGCCCAACTTCGTATGTAAAGTCATGTAAACTAACTTGAATGTGAAATATATGTTGTTCTTTTATAGTATATCAGTCATGCAACTAGGGGGGCCATCTTTTAGTTTGGGATTAACACAGGAGGAGAAAAGTGCGGCTGAAAAAAGAGGTAGACAAAAATTAATTTTCATTGAAATGAACTATGTTACCTTATGTTACATCAAATGGAGTAAGTTTATAATTTGTAAGATAGTGAAATTAATATTAGGTTTTGTTATAGTTGATATGTGAAGAATGTTATATATACGTGCCTAGAGTTTGGACTTTACACACAAGATATGTGAAGAACTATGTTACCTTATAGTTGTTATATATTTTTCCATGTGAATAGTCCTGTTTTGGTTGGTTGGAAAAACAAATGTAACCTAAATTGAGATTCAATGGAAAAAAAATTGATAAAGGATTTATTTGTGTTTACATTAGAAAGTCATATTACATACATTTACATCAGAAAAAAAAAATGGTTACTCACTTATATTGCACTCTCGTGTTCAAATATAGTTACAATAAATTACATTGGTGATGCAATAAATTCATGTTTGGTTGGTGTAGTGGAATAAAAATATAAGGGGAAAATTTGATACTGCAATTATTAAATTTCATTGTGTTAAAGCATGTGTTTAGAAAATGTTGACCGTTAATTTAGTGTTCTTGTTTTATAGTTGATAATCCAGCGAAGTTTGATGAACCGTCTTTTAGCTTGGTTTAACACACATGATGAAACAACTCCGCATGAAGTTATAGGTGCATATATTATTAC
Organism: Flaveria trinervia; assembly: GCA_025506515.1. Lineage (NCBI taxonomy): Eukaryota > Viridiplantae > Streptophyta > Magnoliopsida > Asterales > Asteraceae > Flaveria > Flaveria trinervia. The sequence goes on along the minus strand of CM046443.1, from coordinate 101,409,187 downwards.
CTTACAAATACGCGCTTATGAACATATATTGCTTTAGTAAAATAAGTAGTTTGTTTCTCATAGTTGTTAAGTCAAAAAGCTTGGATTCACCTACTCACAGTATGCTCTTGACACAAAAGAAGAAAAGTGCGGCTGAGGAAAAAGGTACATCAGAATTAACTTGTAATGCAGTATGTTAAGTGAATATTAAATTACATCTATGAAGTTCTTGATTAATCTAGGTTTGTTAATATATTTAAATTAATATTTTGTGTGTTATAGTCGATATGTGAAGAATCTTGGTTACACCGCCTTATATTATAGATAATACAGGAAAAGGGGAGAGAAGTTTAAAAAAACATTTAAAGGTTATAAGTGTAAGAAAGTGGATAATCCTGGCAAGTTTGGTGCACTGTGTCATAGCCTAAATTTTATATCAGCATGAAAACATAAATTTACATACGCTTTACAATAACTTACATTGTTGATTAATAGTATTGATCATTGTTTACCCCGATGGGAAATAATTTTTTTCTTAAATTTTAACACAGCATGAACATGGTCTTTTGTCTTATAGACTACGATAAAAATGGTCTTCTGAATTATGTATTCCTGTTTTATAGTTTCAATGTGTTAATTGCTATTACGTTATATGTATGAACTTGTTTATTTATTTTGTTTGGTTAAGGTACTAAAATTAATTTTTCTTGCAATATAGTGGATAGATGAACATTCTTTATTTAACCTCGTTACAGTTGGGGTTGAACAAAAAAAGGGAAATAAGTGTTAAAGAAAACATTTAATGTTACACAACGATTAACAAATTCATTCTTACATACACTTACGTTACATAGGGGTGTGTCGTCTTCCATGAAAATAGTTCAACTACTTTTTCCATGGAGATTAAAATATACCCTACATTTGGTTGGCCTGGAAAAACAAAATTTTGCCTTGAACATTTACATTACAAAGCTCGTGTTACATACACTTACATTAGAAAGTCATGTTATATAATTACATTAGAAACTCATGTTACATTAGAAAGACATGTTACATTACACACTCATGTTACATACTCTCACATTACAAATATCAGGTTACTTACACTTAATTTTGTAATGTTACATTAGAAAGTCATATTACATAGACTAAACATTAGAAAACTAATGTTACACACTTACATTACATTATATTGGGGTTGGATATTTGTCATATTTGTTTGCCCAGCAAAAAACTATATATATATATATATATAATATATATATATATAATATATATAATATATATATATATATAATATATATATATATATATATATTATATATATATAATATATATATATATATATATATATATATATATATATATATATATATATATATATAATATATATATTATATCCTAAATTTAAAATTTGCAAGAACATGGAAAATTTGTGACAGAGCATCGTAGTTGAAATTTTAAGTATAAGCAAAAATTAATTTATAAATATATGCTAAAATTGAAAATATTCAGTGTCAATGATATGTTGTTGTTTTATACTTTATAATGCAGTCAACTTTGGTGCACCCTTATAGCATGGGTTTAACACAGGATGAAACATATCTGCATGAAGAAAGAGGTACATATTGAATTTACATGACATTGCGCATGAATTATATGAAATTACATTTAAAGAAGACTTATGAAAGTTTGGTGATGATGGACATTTGTTTATTTAGTATAAAGAAATTGTTTATCATATTTATTAAGTCATGACTCTTAAATTTATATATTGACATTATGAAGTTGACTATAAATGGTGAAGAAGTTTTTAAAATATAGTCGGTAATGTTAAAACATTTATAAAACCGAAAGTTACAAGCGTTTACATCAACTAGAACATGTGATTAAGGGTGAAAAAAATTGGGAAAAGTAAGCGTTTTTAATCTGTTCATGTATGATGCAGGAGATATGAAGGCAGAGAAGAAAAAATTAGGAAAAATTCAAGAAGAAAAAGAATGGTCTCCTCGTCAGTAAAATCACCCTACTTAAAGAGAGAGACAACAATACATCAGTTATTCAACAAAGAGGATGAGGCAATCTGGGAATTAATCTTCAACGCAAATCCAAGGTAAGATATTTGATAAAGGAAATAATTAAAATTAAAAATGGGAAGGTAAAAATTAAAGAACAAAAAACAACTATTATGTGTCTTTTAATTGAATTTGCGTTACAAAAAATAAAACATTTCGGCATCATTAATTCAGCAACCAGGTCTTTGACACACACTTTGAAGTGAGGTCAGAGATATTTATTTTAAGGACCCTAGAGCCAGGTAGGGAGGTATATGGCAACATCATTGACTGTTGGGCGGCGGTGTTGAATAATGAGGAAAAATTAAGGAGTAAGGAATCACCGCACAGTCTGTTTGTCTGCCACGAGCCATTCGTAAGTACAAAATTACTAAAACTATGTATAATACCTACCGTAATTGATCAAGTTTTTTTTTCCGAGTTAGAGTGGTTGTTCATAAATGAAGAAAAATGTCTTCGGACGTTTACAAATAACATCTTCAAAGCGTTAGGGAGGGAGGAGAGCCAAGAGATCTAAAAGGGTATGATGTTGTGTTCTTTCCAATATTGAAAAAGAAACATTTCTACATTATGGTATTTGACTTGAAGAACCCCGCAAGCTTCGTTATTGACAATATGGACGCAGAAGAGAGCATTGTGCAAATGGTGGATCACGATGATTATAAAAAAAGGATACACCTTACAAAGTGGTAAGTTCATAAAATTTGATTTTGCGTGTCAAACTAGGGACCACTAAGTAGAAGGGTTTTTTAAAGATTATTAATTAACAACTGATCCTTATTATAAACCTGCGCAGAAGCATATTTTTAATCAATACCTGCTAAAATGGGGGAATGGTAAAGCCGGCCGAATGGCATCTACAAACATCAACAAACTAGAGTTATCATGGGCCACTAAACGAAATTACACCGATTATGGAAATTTTACAATGCGCCATATGGAGATGTTCAAAGGGAACAACGGGGCTACATTTGACTACGGGTTCTTGAATAACGAAAAAACATTGAAGTCTCAAATTAAAATCCTCAGAAAAAAATATGCTTCAAGAATATTACTATCGGATATAAACATTCACAAGAAAAAGGTGATGGATGAGGCCTACAGTATTAAAGGTTAAGTGTCATTTCATAATGATATTTTGGGTCGTTAAGTTAAGGGGTGTAAGTAGACAGTATGTAACCTCCACTATACTGTAATTTGATATTGGGAATGACTCGTTGACACTAGTAAATGTTTTTGGGATGATTAATAGTAATGATAATGAACTAACCTAGGGATGCTTCATGTTCGAAAATTCATAAATTACTTATTTGAACATATCCAAAAATTGATTGTAAGTAAATTAACTATACAAAGAAATGATATAAAAGTAACTGTGCATATTAGTGCAGGTGTAAGTAAGATAATGTAAGTTAATGTAATTGGGGTGTGGTAAATATAAGTTAATGGGTGAGGTAGAAAAGACTGAATATAAAAAAAATTAATCTTAACTTGGGGGGTTATAGATTATATACTTTTTAGTCATCTTGTGTACTTTATAAAAAATAAAACATGCTTTGGGGAGTAAAAGACAATGTGCTTTTATTACTATAATGTAATACAAATTTCACAAAATTCATGTTTAACAAACTAAATAATAAGGAAGGAACAGTGAAGTAAGAATAAAAAAATTGTCGGGAAAAAATTTGCAGGACGATTATGACTTATAAATTGATGAATTACTTATTTAAAGAAACCCAAAAATGATTTGATTTAATGTAGTCGATAGAAAAATGTAAGAAAGTGTAAGTTAATGTAGTTGGGTATGGCGCATGTAACTTAATTGTGGGCGGGGGGCTAAAAAAATTGAATCTCTTGCTTTCTCTGAAAATGTAAGAAAGTGTCATTTCATAAGGATATTTTGTGTCGTTAAGTTAAGGGGTGTAAGTAGACGATATGTAACCTCCAACTATACTGTAATTTGATATTGGGAATGACTCGTTCACACAAGTAATTGTATTTTGTGATGATTAATAGTAATAAAAATGAACTAACCTAGGGATGCTACATATTTTGCTAAATCATGTTGGTAAAATTCATGAATTACTTATTTGAACATATCCAAAAATTGATGTAAGTAAATTAACTGTACAAAGAAATGATATACAAATAACTGTGCATATTAGCGCAGGTGTAACTAAGATAATGTAAGTTAATGTAATTGGGGTGTGATAAATATAAGTTAATGGGGTCAGCTAGGAAAAAAACTATATATAAAAAAAAATGAATCATATATTGGGGGGGTTATAGATTATATACTTATTAGTCATCTTGTGTACTTTATAAAAAATAAAACATGCTTTGGGGAGTAAAAGACAATGTTCGTTTATTATTATATGTAATGTAAATTTCACAAAATTCATGTTCAATAAACTAAATAATAAGGAATGAACGGTGAAGTCAGAATAAAAAATTGTCAGGAAAAAATTTGCAGGACGATTATTACTTATAAAATTGATGAATTACTTATTGAAGAAATCCAAAAAATGATGTAATTTAATGTAGTCGACAGAAAATGTAAGAAAGTGTAAGTTAATGTAGTTGGGTATGGTGCATGTAACTTAATGGGGGGCGGGGGGGGGGGCAAAATTGAATCTCTTGCTTTCTCTTAGATAAAACAGTTTGCAAAAAAAAAGAATGATATGTAACAAAGCATTTAAGTAAGATTGTTATGTGTAGTAAAATGTATGAAGCATTAAAGTAAAACAAGGTAAACCAAACATATCATCATACATGAAATTAGATTGTTCTTACATTTTTTGCCAAATCATTGATGTTTCTATAAAACCATATGTATACACGTTACCCTTTGAATAAACGGTAACCAAAAAACATATGGATCAGAAAATAATGATAGAACACACTAATCATTGTGCTACAAAAGTTAGAAGCCCTACTAGTAATCGGTCACAATAAATACTTTCAAAAAAATCTAATCGCACAAAAATAAAACTACTAGCATCCCATACGTTACCCACTTAAGAGTGGTAACCAAGAAAAAGGAAAGCTGGGGAAACTATTGGGGTGGCTCGGCAAGACCAGCCTTAGCCTTCTTCTTACAGTTCCTCAAATCATGGTGCGTGTACTCCTTACATATGTTGCACAATCTAGCCTTCTTCATGCTCTTCTCAATAGCCTTCTCCCCAGGGCCAATTAAACGTCGATTGGTGCCACAACCCTTGTTACGAATACCTTGAGGGGGAGTTTAAGTACTTCATCCACATCTTCAACACTAAAAAGCGTCTTAATAACTTCGGACCTTCTGATAGAGGTGCTTTCTGCTTTTTTTTTCAGCATGAATACCTTCCTTGATTTCCTTTAACTTCCTAGCTAAACCTGTTAAGCCATAAATGTTGTCCCTTAGTTGATCAACATAATCATTCACACACTCCAAAACATCATTCCTTAAGACAGCTTGTTCACTGGTGTCTACGGTTAGCCTGTTCTGGATACTAAAAAACTGAATCGGAAGACTTTCACAAAACAAACGGTTAGATATATAGGCATCTTGGATTTTAGTGACTTTGTTCAAACAAAAAACATAGAAGATATGTCTGCAGAGGTACCCAATACGAGTAAATCCCATAGAGGAACACTCGTATGACTTGGTAACCAGTGATGAGAAACCTGAAAATTAGAAAACGTAAGTTCCAAGAAAGTACATTGATGTAACAAAGTTGTTAATTAATATTCTTGCGTAGAACTCATTGACAAAATCAGTCCTCTTATCCATCTGAGATATTGTGAAAACCTTTGTATGATCCTGAACATCAACATTAGTTATAAAACAAGACATTAAACCCTTGTATATCTCTTTCTGAACCTCCTTGAAAAGAGTTTGCGTGTAGAAACGTGTTGCGTGTTGTTCAATTGGTAAACTAGTGTGATGTGAAACACGGGTGGTACTGCTTACATAGTCCACACTGTGCTGGTTGTAGCGCTGATTATCTATAGCAATGTCAAATGCTATGAAAAATTGAACAAGCGTGTTCGCATGACTGGAATTCACCTTGAAAGAAGCATTGGAACTCTCACATCTAGAGGTAGTTTTCATGAGACAACACATCGGGATTTCTCTAAAGTAAGCTAGCACCCACATATGTCTAATAGCAAACATGTCGTTCAACTAGACATTGTCGGTTAAATTAAAAGACTTGATTAGATTACGCCAACGTTCCTCAAATGTAGCAGGTGTAATGTAAACATTCCAAACCAACTTATGATCGACGATCGAATATTAGAGTTGTTATATATCAGCGGGGATCTGAAAAAAAATGAAATACAAATGATTGATCCAATTACTATTGCTATCACATATTACATAAAAATTTACTAGTGTGTAAAATATTAGGTTACCATCACTTCTAAAAGATTAACAAAAAACATTGAAAAAATAACATCATGGAACTTATTGATTCGGAACATTAAATTGTGTGATTAGAGTTAAGTTACACCTAAACATATTCTACTCTACACTTATTAAAAGAAAAGTAAATGCTACAGGTACGGACAACAGTAATTACCTATCTTTACATCGTATTACATCTAATTACATCAACTTACTCTTAGTATAGAATGATGAGAATACTTAGTAAACACAAACTACAAAAGGGAAGTGGTGATGTAGTATTGGCTATTTCAAGTACATTTTGAACAAAACCAACATCCAAGTAATGATCCATTACATACATTTACATAAAGTGGTTCTGCGTTTAAAGTGACTGATATTAATCTTAAATTTAGCTTACCATGACTATAATATCGTATTACCATTAACTTACAGATTACATGAAACTTAAACAAATGTACAATTACTTAAAAGACAACTGTACTACTATTATTTACTAAAATAATGTTACACTAACTTAATAATAACTTTAACATATATATATACCTTAGATGGCAATTTCTTCATGATGTGCCACATACACAAGCGATGGTGAGATTTCACAAAAACCGATGACACAGCAACCTTCATTGCAGGATCCTGGTCAGTTAAAACTAAAGTTGGATTAGTCTTGTGAGTTTTCAAAAAACAATGGAGAAGCCACATGTACGACGCTGTAGTTTCATCATACAACAAACCCGCTGCAAATGTTACACATTTTTTGTGATGGTCTACACTAGTAAAAGGCACAAATATCATGTTGTACCTACGTGTGGAAAATGAATAACAAAAAAACATCAGTACGGGGGACTTTAGATCTAAAAAGATTTATGTAGTTTATTATATGTGATATGTAAGTAAGAATAGGTACTTGTTTGTTGAATATGTGGCATCAAACGCAATAACATCCCCGAATGAACGATAGTTGATTTGAGATACTTCATTAGCCCAATATATACCTTTCACTTCATCACCGACATGGTGAATGTCATAGGAAAAGTTACGGTGGTTATTAGCAGACTGCTTAAGCTTTCTGACTACAAACAACATGTCTCGCTCACCAATAAACATCCTAATGTCATGGCTAACATTCTTGTATGTTGCTTTGGTACCTCTCATGTTGTGATGACCTTCTTTTAACGCAGAATGCAAACGATGTGCAACAGTGGGACCAACACGGTGTAAACTCATCGTGTGTATAAACTTTATATCTTGGAAGTCCAAGTGTCGCCCTGTGCGAGTCAAATCCATGTTGTCAGAGGATATCAGATCATGATTGTGCTTCTCAGAAAATTCATACAACACATACTGTTCGGAACCTTTTATGACCTTCACCGAATCAAAGCCTTACAATCAGTTACTTTAAATGCACAACCACGTGTTGGTAAAAGGGTGGAAGGTACGATGGTGTTAATAGTCTTCCCTTTAGGCTTACCCCATTTGTTACATAACAATGTGCGATGAGTAATGACACCATTCCATCTCTTAAAACCACCAACACGTACCACAAAACCACATGACTCAGCATACCGTTGATACATGTTCATCACCTGCTCCCATGAAGTGAAAATAGCACCAACATAAGGCTTGTCATCATCTGAAACCTCCTTTAAAATTACTGCCATTTGGGGTCTGAAAGATCTTACTACAGTGATTACCTGAAATAAAAAATATTAAAAAATAGCCAGAAACAATCAAGTAGAGTGTAGGAAAAAAAATAATTAATCATGTCGTACCAAAAAAACAATTAAACTAATTCTTCAAAATATAATAGTGTCAGGTTTCATTGTAAACCACTTTTTACACGTTGGTTACGTATTTTGAGTTGTAAAACTATTATTTTTGTTCCGTGATAAACGTGGTGTTACGGTGAGTTCTAAAATTTGTTCCCGGGACGCTTACAGCTGGGTTCTCATCGCGCATAAAACATATAATTACATTTGTGTTTCATGAATCGCAGCGGAAAACTAAAACAATCTTTCATTTCCATGTAAATGCTTTTGCAAGTTAATACAACATTCATTACAAAATAGCTTGTTCGCATTACAATGCAAAAACATTAATCAAAAGATGCCATCCCAAAAGAGCTGAGTAGCTTCACGGTGTGCCATCCTCAGCAAACATTACCTGCCAACTGGAAAACATATAAAAAACAGCGTTTGCTGAGTGAGTTCTAGTTTTATAAATAAAACATACTTTACTTTCATATAAAACCATTCGTTACTTTTACATGATCACACATCGTACGTACACATAGATAATATCATTATTATCTTCTTCATTCATTCATTCGTTCATTCGTTCTTTATGACTTTACTTGCGCATCGGACATCATCCGTACCAATACCATGTGCTACACCCCGGTTAGTCGTAGCTACCGGCCGAAGTCAATAAATGAACAGCTAAACGTATGCCACGGTACTAGGAGTAACCATCAGTCTTAGCTACTGGGCCGAAGTCAATAAATGAACAGCTAAACGTATGCCACAGTACTAGGGGTGAGCGGTAGAGGTTCTACATTAAGGGTCAATCACAAAGAAGGACCGTTATCCGATGCGTGCAAGACGTTTCATTCGTTCATTAATGCATGCATTCAACATCGTGTTCCTCTTTCATTGTCTTTCACTTTTCGTTACATAATACTTCGTTCATTCCTCATAATAAGTAAAGCCATAGGAAAGATACTATACATCATACTAAGGAACATAAACATACACTCATGCATCATCATACATTGCATCATACATTTATAACATACATCATGCATAATCATGCAACATCATCAACATCATACACGCCCAACATAACATCTAGGACCTTAAAAGTCCATATTCCTAACCCTCGGGAACCACCCAAGTCAAGGCTTACATCTCCACCTTTCCTTCAAACCTGAAATTATTCTAAGTGTTCATCCGCATTTGTCGAATACTCATCCGCATTTGCCAACACTTAGGCAAAATGCTCATCCGCATTTGCTGTTGTTCATCCGCATTGGTTACTGTTCGTCCACATTTGTCTAATACTCATCCGCTTTTGCCAACACTTAGGCAAAATGCTCATCCGCATTGGCTGTACTCATCCGCATTGGTTACAGTCGTCCGCATTGACTTACTTTGTTCATCTGCATTGGCTATACTTAGCCAAATGCTCATCCGCATTGGTACAGTCATCCGCATTGGGTCGCCGCATTTGTCCAGACTTAGTCAAATGCTCATCCGCATTGACTCTTCCCATTCGCATTGGTCCAGACTTAGTCAAATGCTCACCCGCATTGACTATTACTCATCCGCATTGGTTTCTAACACTTAGGCCAATTTTGAACTTAACCCAATCGGAACTGAAACTGCAGAATCATACTATAACCACTATTTTCATGCTCTAAGCTTATATCTTACCTTCTAAGCCCTTGGATTCAACATATAACAAGAACATGAACACACATAACATCATAACATCGTCAAACACGCATGAAAAACATACGGGTCCGAGACCCAGATCAGTAAAACATATAGATTTGTATTTCCAGCCCTAAAATCATTTGAAAACATTTAAATGAGGGGTTCTAGAACTCACCTTAACAGCTCTTGAGCAGGACTTCTTCCAACTCGTCTGAATTTGAGTTCAACCGCCTAAAAGCTCACTAAAACACACACCCGAACACAGGCAAACACATATAAGCACACAAACGAGATAAGGCCAGCTTCAAACACTTAAAATTTCGGGTTTCTTACCTTGAATTCACTTCTTCAGCCCTGTTTCTTCCAAAATCCGAATTCTGCACTTTCTCTCTCTAGAATTCTGCTGAATTGAGAGTTGTGGGAAAGTAGTGGGCGGCCATGCCCACTTTACACCAACTTTTCAACCTTTTTTGTCCTTTTGGCACTTTTTACCCTTCAACTTGGGTAAAATATCTTTTCCCCCTTTTTCTTCACTTTATTCTCTCTTTATTTAAATAAATGAAAGATCCGGGTGTTACAAGTCCACCCCCCTTAAATAGGTTTCGTCCCCGAAACCTGTTATTCCTCAAACAAACGTGGATAATGCTGTCTCATCTCATCTTCAGTCTCCCACGTTGACTCGGATCCCTTCATGTGCTTCCACTGTACACGCACAAGAGGAACCACCTTATTTCTCAATCTCTTTTCTTTTCGGTCAATGATCGCCACTGGTTGCTCTACATAGTTGAGCCGTTCGTCTACCTCGATGTCTTCCAGTGGAACAATCATATCTTCATCCGCCAAACACTTTCTTAAGTGAGATACATGGAATGTTGGGTGAATTCCACTTAACTCATCTGGAAACTCCAATCTATAGGCCACCTCCCCTACTCGGGCAATGATTCGGAAAGGGCCTATATATCTTGGGCTCAACTTGCCCCGCTTTCTGAATCTGATAATACCCTTCCAAGGTGAGACCTTCAACATAACCCGGTCACCCACCTGGAACTCAATTGGCCTATGTCGCTTATCGGCATACGACTTCTGTCTATCTTTGGCTGACTTCATGAAGGCTTTAATCTTTTCAAGCTTCTCTGTCGTAGCCTCGATTACCTCGACGCTCCCCAATTCCTTCTGACCAATATCACCCCAACAAACGGGTGTTCTGCATCTCCTACATATAGCATCTCATATGGTGGCATACCAATGCTGGCATGATAGCTGTTGTTGTATGAGAATTCAGCTAACGGTAAGTGGTCATCCCAACTTCCACCAAAATCGATCACACATGCCCGGAGCATGTCTTCCGGTGTCTGAATGGTTCTTTCTGACTGACCATCAGTTTGGGGATGATAAGCCGTGCTAATATGTAACCTCGTCTCCATAGCGTCGTGCAATTTCTTCCAAAATTTAGATGTAAACCGAGTGTCGCGATCGGACACAATAGACACTGGCACACCATGACGAGTTACAATTTCCTTGATGAACAAATCAGCCAACCTCTCAGATGAATACGTCTCGCGGATCGGTAGAAAGTGAGCACTCTTCGTCAAACGATCAACTATCACCCATATGGCATCATACCCTTTCGGGGTACGCGGCAGCTTTGTAATGAAATCCATCGTGATGTGCTCCCACTTCCATTCCGGTATATCCAAAGGTTGGATCTTCCCATACGGCTTTTGGTGCTCGGCCGTCACCTGTAAGCAAGTAAGGCACTTACTCACATACTCCATCACGTCGCGCTTCATACCCGGCCACCAATACTCTTTCTTCATATCATGGTACATTTTCGTGGCACCAGGATGAATGGAGTATCGAGTATTATGGGCCTCATCCATGATCTTTGTCCGTAGATCCCCGAAACGAGGAATCCACACTCGTCCAAATCGGGTTTTAACACCCAGCGTATTCTCACCCAATTCCTCAACCAGACCTCTCATTCTTTCGGAGTTAAGACGATCTTCTTTCAGTGCCTCATCTTGAAACTCTTTGACTTGCTTCATTACATCGGAGGTCATGATTAGTTGATAGGCTTTCACCCGAATCGGCTCGGGTCTCTCCTTTCGACTAAGGGCGTCAGCCACCACATTGGCCTTGCCCGGATGATAGTGGATCTCGCAGTCATAATCCTTTATAAGCTCCAACCACCATCGCTACCTCATATTCAGATCTTTTCGCTCGAAGAAGTACTTCAAGCTCTTGTGGTCGGTGTAAATGGTACACTTGGTTCCATAAAGATAGTGCCTCCAGATTTTTAATGCAAAGACCACGGCTGCTAGCTCCAAATCATGAGTAGGATAATTGGCCTCATGAACCTTCAGCTGTCGGGATGCATAAGCTATAACTTTCCCCCTTTGCATTAACACGCACCCCAACCCCAAGTAGGAAGCATCGGAATAAACCACCAAGTCTTCACTTCCTTCGGGTAGTGACAAAATAGGAGCTTGGGTCAATCTCGCCTTTAATTCTTCAAATGCCTTCTCTTGAGCTTGACCCCACACAAATTTCACGTCCTTCCGGGTCAACTTAGTTAGTGGAGAAGCGATCTTGGAAAAGTCTTGGATGAACCTTCGGTAATAGCCCGCCAAACCCAAGAAACTGCGAATCTCGGATGGCGTCTTTGGAGACTTCCATTGCATCACTGCCTCCACTTTAGCCGGATCTACCATGATTCCCTCCGGATTCACCACATGACCCAAGAATTGCACCTCGCGTAACCAGAACGCGCATTTAGAGAACTTAGCATACAATTTCTCCCTCCTCAACGTCTCCAGAACCTCTCGAACATGACCGGCATGCTCAATCTCGCTCTTCGAATAAATCAGGATATCATCAATAAACACAATCACTGATTTATCCAACATAGGCCGACACACACGGTTCATCAGATCCATAAAAGCAGCTGGCGTGTTGGTCAAACCAAAGGACATGACAAGAAACTCGTAATGACCATAGCGCGTGCGGAAAGCTGTTTTAGGGATATCTTGTTCCTTCACCTTCAACTGATGATAGCCAGACCGAAGGTCAAGTCTTGAGAACCAACTAGCACCTTGAAGCTGATCAAACAAATCCTCTATTCTTGGAAGGGGGTACCTGTTCTTCACGGTCAACTTGTTTAGCTCACGGTAGTCGATACACATTCTCATGTTACCGTCTTTCTTCTTTACGAACAAAACCGGAGCACCCCAAGGAGAGATACTCGGTCGAATGAACCCCTTATCCAGCAGCTCTTGTAATTGCTCCATCAACTCTTTCATCTCCGTCGGAGCCAACCGATACGGTGCCTTGGCAACAGGTTGGGCACCCGGTACCAGGTCAATCTGAAACTCGATCTCACGGTCAGGTGGCACTCCCGGTAAATCTTCTGGAAACACGTCCGGAAAGTCACACACAACTGGAACGCCAGATAGCTGTGGTGCTAGCGTATCCACATCCTTTACATAGGCCAAAAAGGCACTACACCCATGCCTCATACACTTTCCCGCCACTGCCATCAAGATCACCTTCGGGATTGTCGTGACCCTATCTCCATAAACCGTTACCGGACTTCCATCAGGCGCTGTCAAATCATTTTCTTGCGACACACAATGTTCACCTTGAAGTCCGCTAACCAATCCATCCCAAGAACCAAATCAAAACCACCCAAGGTCATCACGAACGGTCTAACAGGAAACTTGTGACCTTCTAACTCCACCTCACAGTTTTCTATCATCTCCGAAATCCTGGTAGACTTACCTATGGCAGTTTCTACCTCAAAGGGGGCATCAACACGCCTACTACTAACAGGTAGCTTAGCACAGAAAGCAGCAGAAATAAAACTCCTACTAGCACCAGAATCAAATAGCACAGAAGCTAAAGTTTGGTTCACCAGAAACGTACCGGACACGACATCAGGGTCTGTCCTAGCTTCCTCCTGTGTCATAGTGAATGCCCTGGCGCTCGCCCTCGGTCCTTCACTTCCCGTCTTCCTCACCCCTGAACCCTCAGTCCTCGGCTTCTTACAATCTCTGCTCATATGACCAGTTTCCCCACAGTTAAAACATTTGCCCGACAGGCAATCCTTCGCCATATTCCCTGTCTTCCCACACTTGAAGCACACGTTCAAACCCAGCCTACATTCTCCTACATGCTCTTTTCCACACTTACCACACCTCCTTGATCCCACTCTTGATGTGGCCACGCGGCGGTCATCCACCCGTGCCTGTTTGTTACCCGTCGAGGCATCACCTGACCAAACCTCCTCCTATTCCAGTTCCGATCACCACTACCCTTCTTACTCGCTTCAGTCACCACCACCTCCCGCTCGTCATACAGCCTCCCTGCCAAATCAACCGCCGACCTAAACGTGCTTGGTCGGGCGGCGATCATATGCCGGCGAACATCCACCGTAAACCCTGAATATACCTCTTGATTTTCCGAGACAGAGGCGTCACCTGATCAGGCACGAGTCGTGCCATTTCATTAAACTTGGTGGTATACTGCTGGTGTGTCATGGTTCCAGCCTCCAACTGCAGAAACTCCTTTCCAATTTATCCATTTCCCTGTGAGGACAGAACTCCTCAATCACCATCTTCTTCAACTCAGGCCATTTCATTCTCCCGATTGCCCGATTACCCTCTGCTTGGACAATGTTGTCCCACCAACATAGTGCCGAGTCCACAAATGAATGAGTGGCAAACTTCACCTTCTGATCTTCCCGACACTCGCTGATGTCGAGAACGGCCTCCATCTCTCTCACCCATCGGTGAGCAGCGGTAACATTGCCATTACCGTCCAAAGTAGGGGGATTGCATCTCATAAATGCCCCGTAGTTACATCCTCGCACTGCCTCTGGCACAGGCTCTTCTTCTTCCTCTTCATCATCAGACAGGACCGTTTCAGGCTCTGGGTGTTCCCGTTCTCCAGAGGATCTGTTTCTTTCTTTTCTTTCCCCTTCTCGTACAGCCTTAATAACTTCAGTCACCACAGACGGTAAGATTGTCTGCATGACCTGATGGACTTCTTCTACAACAGCCTTTTTTACTAAGGCTCACAGATTGGCGCTTTCGTCGCCACCCTCCGGATGAGGGGTCTCTGGTTCTTCGTGAACCACCCTCTCAACTCTGGGTCTCCCTCTCTTGGGTCACGGTTCAGCACCGTGACCTCCACCCCTAGAAGCTTTCGAAGATCTACCTCCGACCATCACACGCACGCTGAAAGATTCAAACACCAACACGGTCATTCGAGGAAACAACTCAGTTTATGTCAAGTATAGTAAGTCCCTAATTACAGTGGCCAGTTGTGATTAGCCACTTACTTTACTCTTCATACCCCAAGTATTACCTGTCCTGACTACATCAGTATTTAAATCTACATACAACACATAACCACATACCATGCGCACATAAAACCGGTTAACTTTACGAAAATACCTGATGGCACGCAGCTACTCAGATTGGCATTCCATTCCCTTTCCGTCTCATTCTCAGTTTAAGATTAGGTTTATTTGAAAATTTACTCATTTCACTTAAACTTTGGCTCTAATACCAACTTGTAAGGCCCCGTTCCCGGGACGCTACAGCTGGGTCTCATCGCGCATAAAACATATAATTACATTTGTGTTTCATGAATCGCAGCGGAAAACTAAAACAATCTTTCATTTCCATGTAAATGCTTTTGCAAGTTAATACAACATTCATTACAAAATAGCTTATTCGCATTACAATGCAAAAACATTAATCAAAAGAATGCCATCCCAAAAGAGCTGAGTAGCTTCACGGTGTGCCATCCTCAGCAAACATTACCTGCCAACTAGAAAACATATAAAAAATCAGCGCTGCTGAGTGAGTTCTAGTTTTATAAATAAAACATACTTTACTTTCATATAAAACCATTCGTTACTTTTACATGATCACACATCGTACGTACACATAGATAATATCATTATTATCTTCTTCATTCATTCATTCGTTCATTCGTTCTTTATGACTTTACTTGCGCATCGGACATCATCCGTACCAATACCATGTGCTACACCCCGGTTAGTCGTAGCTACCGGGCCGAAGTCAATAAATGAACAGCTAAATGTATGCCACGGTACTAGGAGTAACCATCAGTCTTAGCTACTGGGCCGAAGTCAATAAATGAACAGCTAAACGTATGCCACAGTACTAGGGGTGAGCGGTAGAGGTTCTACATTAAGGGTCAATCACAAAGAAGGCCCGTTATCCGATGCGTGCAAGACGTTTCATTCGTTCATTAATACATGCATTCAACATCGTGTTCCTCTTTCATTGTCTTTCACTTTTCGTTACATAATACTTCGTTCATTCCTCATAATAAGTAAAGCCATAGGAAAGATACTATACATCATACTAAGGAACATAAACATACACTCATGCATCATCATACATTGCATCATACATTTATAACATACATCATGCATAATCATGCAACATCATCACATCATACACACGCCCAACATAACATCTAGGACCTTAAAAGTCCATATTCCTAACCTCGGGAACCACCCAGTCAAGGCTTACATCTCCACCTTTCCTTCAACCTGAAATTATTCTAAGTGTTCATCCGCATTGGTTACTGTTCATCCGCATTTGTCTAATACTCATCCGCATTTGCCAACACTTAGGCAAAATGCTCATCCGCATTTGCTTTTGTTCATCCGCATTGGTTACTGTTCATCCGCATTTGTCTAATACTCATCCGCATTTGCCAACACTTAGGCAAAATGCTCATCCGCATTGGTTGTACTCATCCGCATTGGTTACAGTCGTCCGCATTGACTTACTTTGTTCATCCGCATTGGCTATACTTAGCCAAATGCTCATCCGCATTGGTACAGTCATCCGCATTGGTACAGTCATCCGCATTGGGTCGCCGCATTTGTCCAGACTTAGTCAAATGCTCATCCACATTGACTCTTCCCATCCGCATTGGTCTGGACTTGGTCAAATGCTCACCCGCATTGACTATTACTCATCCGCATTGGTTTCTAACACTTAGGCCAATTTTGAACTTAACCCAATCAGAACTGAAACTGCAGAATCATACTATAACCACTATTTTCATGCTCTAAGCTTAGATCTTACCTTCTAAGCCCTCGGATTCAACATATAACAAGAACATGAACACACATAACATCATAACATCGTCAAACACGCATGAAAAACACACGGGTCCGAGACCCAGATCAGTAAACATATAGATTTGTATTTCCAGCCCCAAAATCGTTTGAAAACATGTAAATGAGGGGTTCTAGAACTCACCTTAACAGCTCTTGAGCAGGACTTCTTCCAACTCGTCTGAATTTGAGTTCAACCGCCTAAAAACTCACTAAAACACACACCCGAACACAGGCAAACACATATAAGCACACAAACGAGATAAGGCCAGCTTCAAACACTTAAAATTTCGGGTTTCTTACCTTGAATTCACTTCTTCAGCCCTGTTTCTTCCAAAATCCGAATTCTGCACTTTCTCTCTCTAGAATTCTGCTGAATTGAGAGTTGTGGGAAAGTAGTGGGCGGCCATGCCCACTTTACACCAACTTTTTAACCCTTTTTGTCATTTTGGCACTTTTTACCCTTCAACTTGGGTAAAATATATTTTCCCTCTTTTTCTTCACTTTATTCTCTCTTTATTTAAATAAATGAAAGATCCGGGTGTTACAAAAAAATAGCCAGAAACAATCAAGTAGAGTGTAGGAAAAAAAATAATTAATCATGTCGTACCAAAAAAACAATGTAAACTAATTCTTCAAAATATAATAGTGTCAGGTTTCATTGTAAACCACTTTTTACTTCACCTTCAACCATGATTACGGGTGGAGGGTTTCCGGAAGGATAGTAGTTCGGAAAAGGGTTTGAGGGCACAAAATCTGGGAAGGAAAGATACGATGAAGGAAGAAATATGGTGAGATAATGGGAAAAAGTGGGTAGCTTCACGTACAAATAGAGGATGGTGGATGATGGCTGAAATTTGGTGGGAATGATTTGATAGGTATTGTTGCTATGATGGGGTGTTGTGACAAAAAGTTTACATCAAAGTACAATAGTTGACTAATGCATTTAATGATGGTGGAGGGTGAAAATGACGAAATTACCCTTGAAGATACTCTTCCACGTTAGTGATGTGTCACGTTCTGATTGGCCCAAGAAGATTAATGAGTTCTCACACTTTTATAGGGTTAACACTATAACCTTTCTCTCTCTCCATATATATATATATACACATATATATATACACACACACACATACATACCGCACACTCAACCCAATTAAAAATTGAACATCAAAAGTAAAATTCTAAACCGTAAACAGTAGTACACAAATTGTCATTTACAAACATGATTATATGATAAAATGTTATTGTTTTTCTAAAACATAAAAACTTAAAACTCAACATATTCATTGTCTCTCTAAATAGATATAAATCATATGACACACTAGATTGTATGACTATCAATATCGTGGGTTGTCAAGATCGTTCGCCGCTAGCTTGAAACTCGTTTGGAAAATAGATGTTCACTTTATTTTGGCTCCGTAGTAACAAACTGACCTACTCGGTTCAGTTTGTAAACAAGCTAAACACGAACAAAAGTGCGCTCGCTCCGGCTCTGCGTCGTAGCCCTAGGATAAATCTTTGTGCCCATCAAAAGCCCAAGCCCATAAAAACCTTAGATGCATACATTTCTTATTGGATCCTCGTTATATATAACACCCATTTAGCACCCACCGATGGTTCCATTTTGCAGTTTAAGCCTTCTAATTCTAATGATACAACTCTACCGATAGCTAATATATGTTTTTAACATATTAAATTCTTTTTAATAACTTGATTTTCTTTAATAAATTACGTTCATTATTTATAAAAGATATGTTATAGTTGTGTTTGAATTTTGTTTTTGACGTTCCGGTATAAATGTTGTCAGAAACAAAATGGTATTCAAAATATGGTAAATTTGGATATCGTAATGTCATACGACAACCAAAGAACATTAGTACTATTATATTTCTATCTATTTTTCGATCTTCGAAACGAATTCGCCGTAACTTCATACGTTTCTTTATTGTATTTAATCACATAATGTTACGACAACACGCGTAATGACAGCATCACACGTCACACATTCTATTTATTTAATAAATATTAATAAATGTGCAAAATAAAAATTAAAAAATATACATTCATGTTTTCAAAAAAGACATGTTTTGTTGTGTCTAGCGAACGTGAAGAACAACTTCTGAGCCAACATTTATTTTGGTCTATTATTTTCTTCACAACTCTCCATTCGATCCCATAACATGTTACATTTACTCAATTTTAGTGTTTTCATATATTTATTTACTTGGTTCTTTAGTCTTTTAGTATTTCTTTAATATATAATGTCGATAGTCATAGCCAGGGGCGAAGTTTAATAGGGGCCCGATAGTGTAAATTTTCTGTTCGATAGTGTAAATTTTTATATAAATATTAAGTTCGTCCCCCTAAAAAAAATACGCCCCCGCCCCCTATACAAAATTGGTTAAGCTTCGCCACTGGTCATAACCCACAAAATTAAAAGTAAAAATCCGTAATATAAATCTATCACATAATTTGAATCATTAAGACACGTGGTATAAGATATCTATTTACATGTGTAATTTAGATAATGAATTAAAGCTTTGTTTTTTATAACATTGGTTTTGCTATTAAGGACACCGATGCAATTGTTGCCCATTTACATGTCATTTTATTGTAATTATTTGTTCTTTTAAAATGTAATTAGATAATTATTAATTAAAAAAAAGCCTTAAGATTCATTATAAAGTATTTAAGTATAACTTATATATCAATGAAATGATAAAATCATATGTGATGTTTTGTGAATACATCTTATGTTGTTTAAATTCCTATTAAGTACTTATAAATAATTTTTGAAAAATATCATATGCCTATTACCTCCCCAAATATTAGGATTTATAAAATAAAATATATTTATATTAGTTTCTTTAGGTTTCTTGCCCGACCTACGACGATGCTGAAATCCATTTCTAGATTACTCCATTACGTATTTTCATGTGCAAAATTTTGGCATTTAACACATTGTTCTATCTACTCATTTTGCTTTTATATATATCGATGAGAATTACCGTGATAAATTGAAAGTCACGAAATATTATCAAATTAAAACTATTTAGGTTTACACCAAATTTTCAATCAAATAAAACTCAATTTAAGAACAAGTATGATAGGTGCGTGAGAATTCATGAACTGAGAAAACAAAAGTGAACATAAATTGATTCGAACTAAATTTTGCTGGGAAGGATATGAAAGGCAGTTTTTATATCGAAAATTTATACTTTTACCATCTAATTTCACGTGTGAAATTCCGGTATAATAAAATTCTAGTGCATTTTTTATAAAGCAATGTTCACCAAAATAAAAATTTCCCCCTAGTTAGGGGCTGCCACACTTGGACTCCGCTCCCAAGGACGCTGCCCCCGGACCCCCACTAAGAAGGTTTTCAATTTCGAAAATCATAATACAATCAAATAACGCGTGCACTCCGTACATCCTAACTTGTTTGATGAATATTATAATCACAGCGGTTATTAGTTCATCCAATTACACTAAAATATCTAACATATATCAAAATTAGTGTTACTGGTTAAACTTTTATGTCAAATTTTGCTTGTATTTATAAGATTATTTAGTGATATTAATATCAAAGAAGATTCTTTTTTTTAATTTTCTATAGACTTAGCAAGTCAAAGTCATGCCCATGTTGTCGTTCTTGCATAGTGGACAAAAGTTAGAGAGATGTCGGAGTCATTATAATGGGTGTAGGACCAAACATTTAAAGACCAAAGTGTCCACTTAATGTGTCACATTTTAAGCGGACTTATAGACCAAGTGAGAGAGAAAGACTTCAATATAATTCTAGTTTCTTAATGAACTTTTTTATAGTATTTCTTTATTAATTTCTTGATAACTTCTATAATATTAAAAGAAATTAAAGTCCCTATAATTTGATATATTCATGTTATCTAATCCATTTTTAAGGCTTACTGAGATTTTAACTTTTTATCATTTTAAAAGAAACATTTTGTTATTATAGTTCCTTAGAGATTCTACAATGAGTCATTGGGGATTGACAAACACTTAGCTCGAAAAGAGAAGAAGGGAGGTGTGGTCGATAGACTTTGTAGATGTG
Source organism: Flaveria trinervia (assembly GCA_025506515.1). Taxonomy (NCBI): domain Eukaryota; kingdom Viridiplantae; phylum Streptophyta; class Magnoliopsida; order Asterales; family Asteraceae; genus Flaveria; species Flaveria trinervia. The sequence continues at coordinate 101,388,072 of CM046443.1, read as the reverse complement.
GCGAGAAGAGAGGTTGACATAGGTTTGTGGCCAAGGGGTTCGTGAGAAATGAAGGTAATTTTGTGAGAGTGGGTTAGTCGATGAAAGATGAGGGATAAAGTTTTTAGTGACATTGTTGTGTGACTTTTTACTTTTCAGATTTTAACTGATTCATATACAATAGCAATAGTAATAGCAAAAATTCTTTGTTGGCCTTTCCAAAAAAAATTAAATAAAACATCATCAACATTAAAAACATCGTAAGAGTTGCAACGATTTTATTTTTGTTTAAATAGTTGTAGATATGTTGCAAAAAACTACTTAAAAAATCAATGTTGCATGTCTTCATGAGTAATAACTATATTATTTTTAGCAAAAATACATGACAAAGGTAATTGGTCGAATATACAAGGTTCTAAAATATGAATTTAACATTTTAATCATATATATATATATCTAGTTTTTTTATTTCTTAAGCATTTGAAATTAAAATAAGATTAGAAGTTGGTGTCATGTTTACTGTATAGATAAGAGCAATTTATTAATGTTACTTTCAAATATTAAAATCTTGAATTAACTTTTATTGAAATAAGTACTTTATTAAAAATTTAGTGGATATAAATGAGTAATTAAAATTTATATAAATCTATACTTAATGGTAAATTTGAAATTATAAAATTAGTAAAAACTGGATAGGTAATTAAGTGAAAAAGAGAAAACTTTAAGTTTCTATACTGATTTGTATATATTAAATATATATTTGATATCCAATTTAAATTCCACACCCATGAATGCCATGAGAATGCTTCATAGAATCATTGTACTTCATGTTGGAGATAAGATCACAATAATTTTGCATCTATTTTTCACAAAAATCATGTGTGTTTGATTAGACAATGAGTGTTCTCTAGCAACCTAACGTTATACGTTAAAACTTGACGAATCGTATTCAATGCTCGTGCTTTTCTCGTTAACCATACATTATTTTAAAACGTGACCATGACTTTGAAAAATATATTTTTATGTTTCAATCATGGAAGTTGGAATCAAATGCTATTCTTTTTAGCAAGGATTTGTACTAATTTGAAACGTTTCTTAAATTGTAGGGGTAACAATGTAAATTAACAAAGTTGAAAATGAACTGCTTTGAATCATATGCCAGAACATGACCATGTCTTGAAAAGGCTCTTCCAATGAGAGTCACAATTACAAAACTCCCAAAACTCCAAAAGGCCCTTAGCTCAACTTAATGCAATTTGATGAGTGTCTTTGTTTTCTTAAGTTTAACCAGTGTTAGCTGACCCATATTATAGGTGTCCCTTGTTAAGAAGGCTAGGATGTCTACTAGCTACTCTCCTATATATTATTAACTCATGATGTTAAATTTTAGTTAGCAAGGACAACCCTTGTATGCTAGCTTCAAGCACTTGTATGATTAGCTTTCTAGCTCATAACTTGAACTTTATAAAATTTTAATGTGTTTAAATAATGCTCCACATATTTAGTTTAGCATGACCATTACTTATCGAGACATTTATATGTTTAAGTTTAAGTTTATGAAACCTAACTCATTTGAATCATTTCTTATTTAGATTTCATGTAATCATACGTTATATATCAATTTTACAACATATGAGTTGCTTGAAAAATGAAAATCCAGCTTAATTTGATTTTGAACATGTATCTATATCAATTTTACTATATTAAGTTACTTCAAAAATGCAAATCCAACTTAATTTGAACATGTATCGCTATTTAGTTATCTCATGTGTAGAGATTAATGAAGATGCTGATGCAACCTAAACATCTTTAGTCTTTCCTGCATGCTGCACAAGTGCATTGAAGAAGAATGCTTCGGAAGTTTCACATGTGCAACAGAAATACTCTAAGTGTGAAATCTTTCGAAGCCAAGACCAATATCTTCTGAAGCCAAAGATGAAGTCTTCCGAAGCCTCAGAGACAAAGTCTTCCGAAGCTTCAAGTTCATGAAGACAGATTTCTTCCGAAGACTTTTAGTAACATGCTTTATCTGATGTATTGTTCCATAAAGCTGGACATCTTTCCGCTGCAACTCTGCAAGTCACCAACTTACATGGTTTGGTGAAAAGGTCCATGCTTTTGGTAACGGTACATTGAGGTCTTGAGTCTGTAACTTTCTACTTTATGTACTTTATCCTTTTTGTAATAGATAAGGATGTGAGCTATGGCATGTCATAGTCACAAGTCAAAAAGCAATCTGCCTTTTGACTCTACAATTGATTTTGTTTGTGCCTAGTCAATTGTATCCAGCTGGCTTTCAAAGTATAGCTGGCTGTAGGATGTAATATAAGTATCTCATGTTCTTGTATCTTTTAAATATGCTTTGTAACACTTGTATTAGAACATAGAGAAGACAATATACTGCATTCTTGAAAACCAAACACTTGTGTTCTTTGTGTTCTGTCTCTTACATTACTTGTGTTCTTAGTGTCACAACTGGTTAATCCAGTTTACTGTTTGATCTAAGTTTAGTTTATCTCCTCTTTGTGTTGTTGTGTTGTAACTACCCTTCAACAATCCTGCATTTGGTATCAGAGCATTCCAGGCTCTTGATATAAGATCTCACCATCTTAAGATCCCTCACACACACAAATACTAAACTTTTCAAATGGCAGCCATTTCCAAAACTGATATGGAAACTGGAACCATGAACAAGTCCCCACTGATCACTCTTGATGAGTTTGACACCTGGTGTTTAAGAATGGAAGGTTTCATCAGGTCTCTTGATTCAAGAATGTGGGAGTCTATTGAGAATGGACCTTTCATACCCAGCACACCTTCTGCTACTGGTGCTGGTATGATCCCCAAAGATGTGGCTAACTACTCTGATGAAGATAGGAAGAGAGTAGAGATAGACAGAAAAGCCATGACAGCTCTTCAAACTGCCCTTCCAAACTCTGTGTACAAAGGTTTCAAGAAGTGCAAAACAGCCAAGCAGATGTGGGATGCACTGAAACTAATGTATGAGGGTTCTTCTGAAGCCAAGGAGAACAAGAAGGATCTCCTGAAGCAGCAGTTTGAAAACTTCACCTTCAAAACAGGTAAGACCATGACTCAGCAGTACTTCAAGTATGTTGAGATTGTGGATACCTTAGTGGATGGAGGAGTTTCTATTGAAAATAAAGACATTATAAGGAAGTTCATGTCCTCACTTCCTAGGCAATGGACACACTACTGTGTGGTGATCAAAAGAACTGAAAATCTCAAAACTCTTACTCTGACAGAGTTATATGGGATTCTCAATGGCTACCATATGGAGATGAACATGCAAGGTTCATCTGGCAACTCCAACAATCAAATGGGTTCTGCCCTACATGTGGTTGAAAGGGATAGCATAGAACCCAAACATCATCTCATATGCTACCCTGACAACTCATCCAAGGGTCCTTTCATCACCTTCCCAGAGACACCAAAGGAGAACTACACTCAAGGAAGCCCATTCCAAGAGATAAGCTCTTCTCAAGCATTTGTGTCTTCTGATGAAAGCTGTGGCAACTCTCTTTTCACTCTTGAAGACCTGGATTGTATCCATCCAGATGATATGAAATATATGAAAATAGTCCAGCAGATGGCTCTTCTCACTCACAGAGCCAAGAAGTTCTACAAGAGGACTGGAAGGAAGTTTCCAAGCAATGCAACCAGTGGAAAGTTTGGACTGGACAAAGGCAAAGTCAAGTGTTACAACTGTAACTTGATGGGCCACTTTTCTAGAGAGTGTAAGGCACCTAGAACAAATGGTGGCCAAACACATCCAGACCAAACTACACTGACAAAGCTCTCCATAATGAGAAGTCAAAGCAGCAAGCTGCTGTTGCTATTGAAGAAGGAGGCTTTGACTAGAGCTTTTAGGTGGAAGATGCTTCTCCAAACCAAGCACTGATGGCTGATCATGATGAAGCCAAGGTATTAGAACATCTCTACTCCTGAATGCATTGCTAAAGTTAACAGGTTCAGGTCCTACAACTTGGAAATGAGATCTGATGTTGAGTCCTTAAACATTTTAAAATCTGATTTTAGAAAGTCTGAAAATGATTATAAGTTGAAAATAGAGGACTTAGAGAAAACCATTTCAGTTCTAAAACATGAACACACAGATTTTAGGACTCAAATTAAAGATCTCATAACCAAGTTAACTGAGTGCCAGGCTGAGCTTGTGATCAGCAAAGCCAGGGCAGAAAAGAGTTTTCTTGAATAAAGACCTTCAAGAACATGATATCCTCATCTCTGCACAACAAAGTGTGCTATCAAAACAGGCAAGGACTGGGATCTAATGAGATAGCTCCTCCACACACAATCTTGTCAGTAAGATCTCCTAGGTGTGGAACTTGTGAAGATGAGCTTTCTCTCATAGATCCTATGAGTGAGGAGGATAAAGAAGAGATAGTGAAGAATCCCTCTACAAGAGTGATGAGGAGGATTCCAGAAGGGCCACTATCCTTCTGAGGAGAAAGTGAAGACTGTGATGACCAAGTCCATGAGAAAGAACTTGATCAGAAAGAGCAAAAGAAAGGCAAGGAAGGCTCAAGAGATCAAGGCTACTTTTGACTCTAAGCAGAAACAAGTTTTTATTCTACAGGGGTTAAAGTGGTAGGGATTGAAGACATCAACCAAAACTCCTCTGCTAAGAGTTCTAGTTCTTGTTCAACTCATCTCACTAGCAAGAAGAAGACTGATCTGCTGTGTACCACTGCTGCACAGCCTGGACCATCAAACTCCAAGCACAGTCCTCAGCCCAAGAGGACTGTCTCAGCATCTGCAAAGATGAAGGTGGAGAAGGGATGTGACCAAAGACAGTCATATTCCAAAGACAAGGCTCTTGTGAAGAAGATGATGAAATGTGTTATATGTGACAGCACCACTCACATTGCCAAGGATTGTCCCTTCAATCCTAAAGGTACTGTTCATATGGACAAAACAAAGGCTTCAAAGAGTTCTAAGAAGATTCAAGCTTCGGAAGGAAAACCAGTTTCCTTCGTAAGTTCCAAATCTAACAAGAAGGGAAGTGGAAAATTCCATTCGGAAGAATATTGGTCTCGGAAGAAAGGAATTCTTCTGAAGCACTGAAGTCTGCTGCAGTGTTTGCAGAATCTTCCGAAGGTTCAGTCATCAAAACTTCTGAAGTTCCAAAAGCTTCTAAAGTTTTGAAGGTCAAGTCCAAGACTCTAAAGGTGGTGTGGATATCTAAGAAAGACCAAGTGACTGAGATTTCTCCATCAATAACAGCTTAAGATCCTCTTAGTACAACCATAGGATCTATTACTGTTGAATTACCTTCTGCAAATAAGCCCAAGACAAGCAAGGCTTGGGTTTCCAAATGTAACTAATCATTCTCTTTATGCAGGGACAGCTGAAGACAGATAGAAATGTCTGGATCATAGACAGTGGTGCTCCAGGCACATGACAGGCAATAGGTCACTACTCCAGAACTTTGAAAGGATTGATGGAGGACCAGTTGCTTTTGGAGGAGATGAAGGCAGTTACATTTCTGGAAGGGGCAAGGTCACAAATGGTAAGCTCAGTATAGAATAGGCAAACTTTGTAAAGGAGCTTGGATATAATCTTCTGAGTGTATCTCAATTTTGTGATCAGAGTCATAACATGCTCTTTACTGAGCATGAGTGCATTGTTCTTAAGCCTGGTGTGGTCATTCCTCATGAGCATATCCTGCTTAGAGCCCCCAGAAAAGGAAACATGTACAAGATAGATTTGCAAGAAACCTCTCCCTCTGGAGAAGTCTCATGCTTTCTGTCTAAAGCCAATAGTGATGAGTCTTTCCTATGGCATAAAAGAATGTGTCATGTAAAATTTAAGAACATGAATAAATTGATTAAGCATGATTTGGTAACTGGAATGCCAAAAAAAGAGTTTACAAGTGATGACCACTGTGTTGCATGCCTGAAAGGGAAGCAACATAAGGTATCTCACAAGCCTAAGGAAAATAACTCCATCACTACACCCCTACACTTGTTACATATGGATCTCTTTGGCCCTACCAGTGTAATGAGTTTAGGAAGGACCTTATACTGTCTAGTGATCACAGATGACTTTACAAGATTCACTTGGGTTTTCTTCCTTAGAACTAAGGATGAGACTCCTAAGATTCTGAAGAATTTCATCTTAAAGATTGAGAATCAATCGGATCACAAGGTCAAAATCATAAGATGTGATCAAGGAACTAAATTTAAGAACCATATCCTTGATACATTCTGTGATGAAAAGGGTATTACAAGACAATTTAGTGCTCCCAGGACTCCTCAGCAAAATGGTGTTGCAGAGAGGAGAAACAAGACACTGATTGAAGCTGCAAGAACCATGTTGTCTGACTCTAAACTGCCCATCACCTTCTGGGCAGAGGCAGTCAACACTGCCTGCTATGTGCAGAATAGAGTTTTAATAGTTAAGACTCATGGAAAGACTCCTTATGAACTTTGGCACAAGATGAGACCTTTCATTGGTTTTCTCAGGTCATTTGGATGTCCTTGCACCATCTTGAATACCAAAGATCAAATTGCCAAGTTTGCTGAGAAATTAGATGATGGACACTTTATTGGATATTCTTCCCAAGCTAAGGCTTATAGAGTGTACAATCTCAGAACTAGGATTGTTAAGGAGTCAGCCAATGTGACTTTCAATGAACACACACCTTGTGTTGCTGATTCTGGTCCGGATTGGTTGTTTGATCTTGATTTGGTTACCAACTGTTTTAACAAATCTTGTGAGAATGTTTCAGGATCTGCAGAAAATTTAAATAAAGGTGATCCTGATCCAAGATTTGAGCTAGGAAGACCTTCAAGACATATATCTTCAGCTCCAGTTGGAACCACTTCTGCAAATGAGGTGTCTGTCAGCCCAATAATGACAAATTCAGCTGATACATCTGGTATGTCTTCAAATTCCAGCTCAGAGGCTCTACAACCAAATAAGAACACCTCAACTGTGGAAGAAAACAATGGTGATGGTGATAGTGACCAAGAATTTCTTGATGCCACTAACCACACCATAGATGAGAACATCAATGATGTCACACACTGCTTGGATCAAGTTTCACTTGAAAAGTGTGCTGATGTGGTGAGAGAAACATCTATGCCAGATCTAAATTTCTCTAATTTAGATCTTTCTCAACAACTTGTTGTGATCCCTCAGCTTAGGATCCACAAGTCTCACCCTACCGCAAACATCATTGGAGATGTTGTCTCAGGGGTAAAGACAAGAGGACAAACCCACGAAGCAAATGTTTGTCTTCACTCTTGTTTTCTATCCCAGATAGAGCCAAAGAAAGTTGATGAAGCTTTAAAGGATGGAAGTTGGGTTGAAGCTATGCAACAAGAGCTGCTTCAATTCAAAAGGCAGAAAGTTTGGAACCTTTGTCCTCTTCCTTCTGGGAAGACTACCATTGGAACCAAATGGGTGTTTAGGAATAAGAAAGATGATAGAGGCATCATCATCAAGAACAAAGCTAGACTGGTTGTTCAAGGATACACACAAGAAGAAGGGATTGACTACACTGATGTCTTTGCTCCAGTGGCAAGATTAGAAGCTGTTAGGATATTCCTGGCATTTGCTGCATCCAAGAACTTCAAGGTCTTTCAACTTGATGTGAAGTGTGCCTTTTTGTATGAGTGATAGATGAAGAGTTTTATGTCAAACAGCCACCTGGTTTTGTAGATCCTGATCATCCTGATTATGTCTGCAAGCTTGACAAATCTCTCTATGCGCTGCATCAGGCACCCAGGAAGTGGTATGAGACACTATCTGAGTATCTCTGTAAACATGGATACAGGAGGGGTACTATAGATGGAACTCTCTTCATCAAGGATAAGGAAAAGACATATTGCTAGTTCAAGTATATGTGGATGACATCATCTTTGGTTCAACTAATCCAAAGCTCTGCAAAGACTTTGAGAAGCTGATGAAAGACATATTTGAAATGAGTGCCATGGGGGAACTCAATTTCTTTCTGGGAATTCAAGTGAAGCAAGTTGAAGATGGCATCTTCATAAGTCAGTCAAAGTATGTTTAGGACATACTCAAGAGATTCAACATGACTAACTGTAAGATTGCTAAGACACTCATAGCCAGAAACCACTCCCTTGGTCCTGATCTTGAGGGGGAGTGTGTAGATGAGCACTTATATAGGGCTATGATTGGGTCTCTTATGTATCTTACTACTAGCAGGCCTGATATCATGTTTGCTATATGTATTTGTGAAAAATATCAAGCAAATCCTAAGATGTCTCACCTTATCACTGTCAAGAGGATTCTAAGATACCTCAAAGGTGCATCAACACTTGGCCTATGGTATCCTAATAATTCTGACTTCAATCTGTATGCCTATACAGATAGTGATTATGATGGTTGCAATATGTCTGCAAAGTCTACATCTGGGGGATGTCAATTTCTTGGTGGAAGGGTTGTCTCATGGCAATGCAAGAAACAATCCTGTGTCTCTGCATCAACCGCTGAAGCTGAATACATTGCTGCTGCAAGCTGCTATGCTTAAGTACTTTGGATTCAAAATCAGATGCCGGACTATGGGTTAAACTTCAAGGAGACTCCAATTCACATAGACAACAACAGTGCTATCTCAATCACAGAGAACCTTATGCAGCACTCAAGGACAAAGCACATCAATATCAGGTATCATTTAATAAGAGATAACTATGAAAAGGGATTAATTAAACTAGTCAAGGTTCACACAGATGAACAATATGTTGATCTGTTTACAAAGACTTTTGATGAACATAGATTTAAATATCTTATATCAGCTATTAGGATGATCAACCTTGAGTAGATCTTTGTTAAAACTAATTCTTATTATTTCTTAAAATATGTGTGTCCTAAGTTGTCTAGTTCATCACTTTCATAAGCTCATGTTTTCTTTGGATGAAAATTTCTTTTTGAAGACTTTCCTTAGATTTTTGAAAATTTCTGATACTTCGGAAGTTATGCTTTTAACTTCGGAAGTAAATCATGCCTTCAAAATAAGTAACTGTCTGAGAAATTTACCTTCGGAAGAGTTTTCAAATTTATCTTCCGAAGCTTAAATACTTGTCTTAGACATTTACTCATTTTTAAGGACCATTTACTTCTGAAGCAAAATTAACTCTCGGAAGCTTTGTTAGTTTATACACAAAGCACTCAAGTTTTAGTTTTTCTTCCGAAGCAAAATTCTCAAACCTCTCAAGAAATTCTTCTGAAGTCATTTTAGCTTCGGAAGCTTTTTAATTAAAACTTCTGAAGATAATTAACCTTCGGAAGCTTTTTGACTTCCAAGAAAACTACTTTTTGAGCAAAAGTAAACTACTTTTTCAGAGGTGGGACCGACATCCGGATTTTAAAGTTTATCCTCTTTAATTAAACTTTATCTGAAATCCTTCTCACATATAAACCCAATAGTTTCCCTCCTCTTTCTATCATCTGTTCTTCCTCCAAACCTAAAACCCTAAATTTCTCTCTGAAATTTCTTTTTTTTCTTCTTTCTTTGTCCTTAAGCTACTTCAAAATGGCCAACTTTGCTCACAGAAATGATCCCAAATTTACCATGCAGCTACACAGACAACACAATCAGGTTGCTCTGTTACGCTCTGAGAAAGATCCTCATTTCTCAGAGGTTTGCCGTTTCTTATCTCTATCCAACTACTTCACCTCCCTAACCATAGATCCTCCACTCTATGAGGTTCAGCTGCTTGAATTCTGGAAGACCTGCCAAGAGGTCATTATGGATGGGGAGAAGGCACTGTCTGCCACAGTGCAAGGGAGAACAATCTTCATCACTCCGGCCATCATCAACCGACATCTTCAGCTAGATGATGAAGAAGGTGAGGTGCTTTTCCCAAAAGAAGCTGTCAACCATTCCTTTGAGCAGATGGGGTATGAGGGAGATTTCTCTGTAAAGACCTTCAGGAAATGGAAGGTCTCATCCCAATGGAGATTCTTGCTCCATGTGGTCATCCACAACTTATCAAACAAGCATGGTGGATGAGACCATATTCCTGAGGATCTCTCCTTCATAATCCATGGAATGGTTCAAGGGGTCAAATTCAGGTACTCTCAGTTTGTTTATACAAATTTGCTTGCTAATTTAGACTCCTTAGAATATTACATGTTTCCTAGATATGTCCAGTATATTCTTAACTGTGAACTAGGCTCACAGTTAAGGGAAACAGGTAATATTCTTAAATTGGGACAGATGAAGCCCGACATCTTTAAAATACTGAGAAAGTCCACTGTTGGATTCTCTGGGGTAGAAACAGCCCTAGTCCCAAAAATGTGACAACCTAGTAGCACAAGCTAGTGTTGAACCCACACCCGCTACTTCCCAACCACCCACATAGCCTCAAATCTCCATCACCTACCAAAGAAAATCCAAACGAACCCCTGCTCAGACTATTTAGTCTGTGGAGGCCCTCATATACTCACCTATACAGGAAGAAGTCGACACTGGAGCTCCCACTTCTCCTGAGGAGCAAACCACTCCCATCTCTTCAAGAATCAGTGCTGAGGTTCCTCATGCTCAACATGATGAGCTCATTAGCCCTACTGCCTTAAGCCATCACTCTGAGTCTCAACACTCAAGTGACCAACCTTCAGGGGACAGTTACCATCCCCAGCCTATAGATCTTAACCAACCAATTCCCAACCTTGATTTCTACACTGATGAAGATATAGGTTTCAGTGAGTATAATGAATCTTTCTTCTTTCCCTCTAATCAAAGAGAGATGAGTACTCCTGAGTCTCCTACATCTATCCCACATCAGTCACCTACAACTGAGGTGGACACTCCTGAACCTGTTCCGGATGTCCATATGGAAGAGGCTCTCACTTCTGAAAGTGATTACATTATTAAGACCTCAACCATGGCAACTCAGCCCACTGACATCTCAACTGAGACTGCTAGTGAGCAGAGGAAATCCAGTAGCCAAGAACTTAGAACTGGTCATGAGAGAAAGGACTTTGGTCCAATCTTCTCCACCTCCAGTGATTCTTCTAATGAAGATGTGGGGGATCTGAGACTAAAAGTGCAAAAACTATCCAAAACATGCATCTATTTAGTCTCAAAGGTCAGTCACCTTGAATCTCAAGTGACTACCTTACACAACAGAATCAATGATCAGCAACTTGAGATTTCATATCTTAAGGAAAAACTAGCTGGGAGACCCTTAAGGAGAGCTCAACCAGGAACACAAGAACCTGTGGATGTGATTGACCTATCTTCCAGCTCACCTATACAAGTGGGTGATGCTACCAAAAAGGGGGAGAAAGTCATTACAGCCACAGAACCTGGGAGTTCTTCAGAGAGAATGGACATTGAGGACTCACCATCCTCACTTAAAACTGTGCATTCTCAGCAACCCCCTCTAGTTCACATTGATGTGGGCCAGGTGTTACAGATTTCGTCCGAAGACTTTTAGTAACATGCTTTATCTGATGTACTGTTCCATAAAGCTGGACACCTTTCTGCTGCAACTCTGCAAATCACCAGCTTACATGGTTTGGTGAAAAGGTCCATGCTTTTGGTAACTGTACATTGAGGTCTTGAGTCTGTAACTTTCTACTTTATGTACTTTATCCTTTTTGTAATAGATAAGGATGTGAGCTATGGCATGTCATAGTCACAAGTCAAAAGGCAATCTACCTTTTGACTCTACAATTGATTTTGTTTGTGTCTAGTCAATTGTATCCAGCTGGCTTTCAAAGTATAGCCGACTGTAAGATGTAGTATAAGTATATCATGTTCTTGTATCTTTTAAATATGCTTTGTAACACTTGTAATAGAACATAGAGAAGGCAATATACTGCATTCTTGAAAACCAAACACTTGTGTTCTTTGTGTTCTTTGTGTTCTGTCTCTTACATTACTTGTGTTCTTAGTGTCACAACTTGGTTAATCCAGTTTACTGTTTGATCTAAGTTTAGTTTATCTCCTCTTTGTGTTGTTGTGTTGTAACTAACCCTTTAACGATCCTGCATCATGTTATCTATTATTTTTTCATGAACTTTGACAATCTACTTTAATAATTCTATATAGTCATATCCTGAGATATATGCCGGAACATGCATAAGCCTTAAGGCTTAGTTATCTCATGCGCGTCTTTGTAAACATATCTTACACGCGTTAATACCATCAAAATGCTTTGTAGAATAAAAAATGTCCATGTTCGGAATAAGATCTTGTTGTTAAGATTCAACCAAACCATAACTTTGTATCAAGATTCAAATCCTTAAAAAATTAATAAAATTGAACCCTTTTCACTAGACACCAATTACTTTTAGTGAACCCATGCTAAACAGTAAGGAGATATACCATTGAATCCAATGATCGTGACACATTAACCATACGAAGAGAATATCATGCATCTAGAACATCACCATGAACGTATGCATACAATTCCCATAAAACATTTCAGCATGTCAAACACATACGGTAATAGCATACATCACAACTTTAAAAACTACACTAAAGGAAATATCACGTCAAATCCAAGTTAAATATGTAGGTAAGTTTCTTAAATCTTAAAGATTGCATTTTTTTTCCTCTGAATAATCAATTACCGGAAAATTCATGTGATCCCAACAATCAATGGCGAAGTGTTATAGGGGCCGGGCTTTTTTTCGTTAGTAGTATTAACTTTTGATCTGGTAGTATAAAATTTTGATTTAATAATACAACTTTTTTTATATATAATGATTCGCCCCTATTAAAAAAAACTGGCCCAGCTTCAATTAAATATTTAGACTTTCAAATTGATGTTGTGGTTTACTTAAGGTTGTATATTGGTCATTTAGACAATACTTTACATAACTTTATACGTTTGAATACATAATTAATTTTCTACAAGTTGTACATCAAGATTACACACTGACTTAAACTTCATTCATCTTGTAGTGGGTCTATAATATGTTAACTATATCTACTAATATATAGAGTTAAATTCGATTATATTCCTTGAGATTTGTTAAAAATAATAATTTTTTTTAATTAAAAACATTAATTTACCTTCAAAAGTTTCACATTTTCACTTTAAAAGTTTCATTATTTGTTTCATTTTTATCAAAAATAATACAAATTTTGGAGTAAAACTAAAACAATATAAGACTTTTGGAGATAAATTGATGTTTTTAATCTTCTGAATAAAAATTATTACTTTAGTCAAACCTTAGGAAGCGAAATTAAAATTAACTCTAATATATATTAAGGTAATAAATAAATAATGAAAAAAAATAATTATAAAACCAAATTATATTTGTTTTTAAATGGCAAGTTATTATTTAGTTGGTTTTATAATCTTGAGTAGTTTGAACAAATCGATTAAGATCATAATTATGGACCATAAATGTGGTTTCTTGAAAGGAGCGACCAACCTTAAAATATAGATTTACCCTAAAAACACGTGTGAAAAATTAATTTCACATACTTATATATTAAAATTAAAATTTTAATTTTTTAAACTTTCATTGGGTTAAGAATACCCCTAGGTATGATATTGGATGTTAAAACGTCTGGTAATTTATTAGTTCCATCTAAAACATATTGTTGCTATTGTGTTATAATATTTAAAACAAATTTTTAAAAAGTTGATATCATTGTTTTATCATTTATATTTATTTTTCATACGTAATTTCAGTCATATCATATCTTAAAATATTATTTTATAATTAATAAATTGATTATAGTAATATTTTATGTATTCAACCCGTGTAATACATGGGTTTACTAAGCTAGTATTTTATAAAATACAATAATCGACACTTGCTATCTAAACAAAAATAGAAAATTTTATGCTTTGGAATGGTTTGAGCATTGAAGAGTCGCCAACATAGACGCACCATAATTCAAACAGGTTCACCCTAATTTAACTCATAGTTATTATTTATACGACCCACAGTTATTAATGTGAATTTAATGGATGATTTATTTTGACTCATTTCTACTAATTGTTGACACGACCGGGCTTGAAACTTGATGGGCAAGAAATGAACATGTTTTTTTTCCGTTGATAGCGTATATTATGATTTTTTTTCAAATCTAAATGACCAAATTCATTGACTTTGTAATAGATTTAAATAAATTTAATGGACATATATACATTATAATATATTCTCTTTCTGTAGACAATCAACATTATAATGCTACACCTCCCTTAAAATTATTACTTTTGATCAGGAATATGCTGAATATGATGCTCATTTATATAACATTAATCAACAAATATAGTAAATAAAAATGGAATCATATAAAAATGATTTTTTTGTAGTTGTCTTGTTTATCGAATAATAAAAACAAAGCTCGCGATCAATGCAACAGATACAGTTGTTTAAAAATCACATAAACAAAAAAAAATATTTTTATGTTATATTTGAAGGATGGCATTTTAAAGTTATATATTGATACAACCACTAATTCAATAAACATACAAAAAGTCATTTTTACCTTTATATGTAAATAAATCAATCTCCTTGATAAATCGATAAAGTTTTTGAGAATCATTTTAAACAACAATTTTAACTGAACACATATAGTTATATTGTGTAATGAATGCGGAATTTACCTTTATATTAAAACAATTAAACAACATAAAATTTAAGCCTTCCGAATAAATCAGCAAATGTAAAAGAACGATTTAAAATTTAAATGACAAGAAATTGAACTACACAAATATATAATTAACTACCCAAATGTCTACATAAAAAGAAAGACTCATAAGACGCCAAAATTAAATACAAAGGACCTAATTTCAAGGTTGTGTAGTGCATTACAATGTCTTTAAATTTGTTTTTGTTTTGTTTTTCATGACTAAAATGTTCATATGTTCGGTTTTCTAACAACTAATCTATTGTGAAATACTGGAGGGTGTCTATATCACACAGGACTTATTATACAAATTCGTTTTCCCATATGAAACGTACAAAGTTACTATATAATAACAAGCATATGTATATAATCACGTATTATATAACTATTATTAACCAGTATGTAATTATGTTTTAATCAAAAGTTAAATTTACTTCACACACTTCTTATACACACTTCTTATGCTAAAATCACTTTGTGTTTAGTCTGTCTTCGAATCTCTAAACCCTGAAAATACCTGAGTAATTTACTACCGTTAAAGCTCTAATGTCAAAACTAAAGAGATAATTAGATAGATTAGGAATAGATGAATGGATGGCATATTCATAATTTGAATTTTGTAACCTTATAAAATTTATAAATTCATTCTATGTATTTTCTATCGTTGTAATGCATTCAGCCTCTAACAATAAATGATGGTAAAGATCTTGTTAAAAGTATAATTTCATACTCTTATTAAAACATAAAAATGAGAAAATTAAACAATCCTAATTGTCTTCGGTCTCTTTTTTTCCTTCCCCCTCCCCCAACTCTTGAAAATTAAAAGTTTATGAGAAAATTAAGACACTCTGACTGCGTATAAATCTGAGCAACATCCTGACAACCTTTCATCTCCTCTGCCTTTCTCGCAAGTGGATTATACCTTACAACCTTTTTGTTCTCGCTTTTTATTATGTGAAAGTAGACGAGTGGTTTTAAGTTGCAGTCTGCAAGCAACTAGCCCTCTTGTTTTTTATTGATGGCTTTTGATTGGCCTATCAATGTGCATGTATTGTGTTTGATTCATGTATGTAGGCATGTTAAGTGTCATGTATTACAAGGTGATATACATAATAAATATGTGTTCATGATTTTGTGTGATGAGTTTGACTAGTTTGCAAAAAGTATTTAGGTGGTGGCGGTGGTGATTATGTTGATGGATTGTCATTTGTGGTTGGTGGGCGGATCTAGATTGTCCCATGGGGCTTGTTGGCAAGAGACGATGGGTTAAAATACGTAATGAGTTTTTATAATCATTTATTTTTCGTTAATTAATAAAAACAATAAAATATTATTTATACATATTTAACACACCTTTTAAAAAACCGAATAGAAAAATCCAAAAAAAAATTAAAAGTTAAAGAGTAAATTCATATTATAAACATATTGGATTAGTATAAATTAGTCTAATATATAATATTAATTCAAGCAAAAAAGAATATGAAAACCAAGGCTCTTGGTTGATAAGTTCATGAGTACCTTTTTCTTTTTCTTTTTAAACCTTTGAGATCCCAATCTGACACAATGACACCAATTTAAAAGATCTCCTGCCCAAACAATTCCAAAACCCTTTTTTTTAATCTTTGCCCTATTATTATTTTCTTATTATCCATTGCCATCTTCCTCTGATCTATGAACAAACTCTGTCACAATCAAATCTATATGGGCTTTTACAGCTAAGGCTGTTCTTGTAAGGTGACACAACAGGAAGGTCCACATGAATTAAGGGGGAGGGTTCAAGGTATGCTCACCTCCATATTCTCAACTCCATAAAAAAACAATCTTTTTTGTCTCTGAGGGAGATTCATTAGCTTTTGAGCAATCTTGACCAACACCCACTTGATTTTAATGGTGTTTAGGGTTTCTTTCTTGTTGGGTATTGCATAATTTTCAAGAATCTTGAGTGTTTTGTTTCGATTGGATGAATTGGAGTTTAGGGTTTTGATTCTTGAAGAATTGATTCTTGTTTTGGTGGGGATTTGACTTTGATTTGATGAGTATTGTGGTTGATTTATGATTTGTGTCTGAATTGAAGTTGATGTTATTTGGGGATAATTACTTGAACATGGTCAAACCGTGTTGGAGGGCATCGGTGGAAGGTGATGATTGTTGTGTGAGAAAACCTGCAGATCAAACCGGAAGAACAGATGGATTATTATGGTATAAAGATTTAGGGTGTCATGTTAGTGGTGAGTTCTCAATGGCTGTGATTCAAGCTAACAATTTGTTAGAAGATCAGAGTCAGGTTGAATCAGGGCCGTTAAGTTCTTTGAATTCGGGGCCGTATGGAACATTCATCGGTGTCTATGATGGGCATGGTGGACCGGAGACTTCAAGATTTGTGAACGATAATCTGTTCGCTAATCTCAAGAGTAAGTGCAGTTGAATGATTACAAGAATTTTATTTGATCATGATACTTTATGAGGTTTATGAACTTTATAGATTCTTTGTTTGTGTATGTTCAGAATTTGCTTCTGAAGATCAAGAAATGTCTGCGAATGTTATCAAGAAAGCATTTTTAGCGACTGAAGACGAGTTTCTTTCAGTTGTGAGGGAACAATGGCGTATTTGCCCGCAGATAGCGTCTGTAGGGACGTGTTGTTTGGTGGGTGTCATCTGCAATGGGTTGGTTTATGTCGCGAATGCTGGTGACTCGAGAGTGGTGTTAGGGAGAGCTGATAGGGGTGTTAGAGGTGTTTCTGCTATGCAGTTATCTACAGAGCATAATGCAAGTTATGCTTCTGTTAGAGACGAACTTCATTCGTTGCATCCTGATGATCCAAAGATTGTTGTTTTGAAGCACAATGTTTGGCGTGTCAAAGGGATTATACAGGTTAGTTTGAAATCTAGAAAGTCAAACATGGTACCGTCTAAACGACAATCTAGTTGATTAATTTGGTTTCTTGGGTCTAATTCTTCAATAGTAAGCAGGTTCAATAGTAATTTGTTGTTGTCTCTATAGTCATAACTGTCTTTGTCAATTTCGAAGATAGAATGTAGCTCGTCTGACCCTGAAAGTCAATTGTGAACTCTTTACGAGTGAACCCGTTTTTTGCTCTATGGAGAAAATGCACTCTTGAACTTATTAATCAATTTAGTACAAGTGTTGCTTCTGGTCAATTTTCTTAATACCCCACAAACGGAAGTTTTCATTCCACTTGCAGGAACCTGTTTTAAGTTTAGAATGTCAAATCTATTATCAAGCATAAGTTTAGAAAGTCAAATTCAGTATCTTTCATATGATAATCTAGCAATTATAGTTTTTTTTTGTCTAAGTTCTTCTTGATTGTGTATTACTTTCTTTATTAGTACAGTAACGATGTATTATTTTCCCTAAGATCATAGATTTTCTCATTGATCTTGCAGAAGAAGTCTACTTTTTTGACTCTCAATAGTCAACCATGAACTCTATGTTTTTCTTAGGAAGGAACCATGAACTCTATGTGAATACTTGTTTGTTCTATGAGAATTTGCAAGCGTAAACTTTATACGCAGTTAGTAGAAATGTTACTACCGTTCAAATGTCTTAACACACTGTTACAACAACTTCAAATATCCCTAAACGAGAGAAACTATAAAACTAATATAACTGTTTTGGTTTTCAGGTTTCAAGATCCATTGGCGATGCATATCTAAAGAAGGCGGAGTTCAATAGAGAACCTTTATTAGCAAAGTTTAGGCTGCCGGAACCCTTTTCAAAGCCAATCCTTAATCCAGAACCATCAGTATTAATACACAAACTAAACCCGAAGGATCAGTTTCTTATATTCGCGTCTGATGGTCTTTGGGAGCATCTCAGCAACGAGGAAGCTGTTGATATTGTCCATAATTATCCGTGTAGCGTAAGTTTATTATTCATTGCAGTATTTTATTTACTTTTTGATATATTCTCAATATTTCATACTCCCACAAGCTACCATAATTTAGAGAAGACAGTACAGATTGAGATAATATAAAAGGAATTTAGAAGTAAATACTAGTTTAAAGGTGTTTAAATTGGTGGTTTAAACCGATTATGCGATATAGGATAATAAAACGTGATGTAGAATATAGTGTTTAGTTGTAATTCTGTTGTTTGATGTATTATATGTTTATTTAATAAAGACAGATTTGATCTTAGTAATCCATACCTTAACTCATTGATCGCTAATAATCCATACTGATAATTTGATAAACAACAACTACTAATTCACTTTTGTTGTCAAAGACAATCCCGCTTGGATAATCAGCAAAGATTTACACTTGTTTTCACTTACAACGAAGAGATGTTTCAGTTGTTTTCTCATTTCGCTTTTAATCATATTTGAGTTGAAATTAAAGTAAATCTATCATGATTATGCGATGGGATTGTTATCGGTAACGAAAATGATTGTCAGGAGTGTCATCAGTCAATTACAATATGGATTATTATCGAGCGATATGTTATAAATAAAAACTAATAATCACACAGAAATCCAAGATGGCCGTTAATATGTTAAGATTGTACCATTTTTAAACAAATAGAACCCCGAACCTATTAGAATCTCGGTCTTTTGTGTAGGGAATTGCAAGAAGACTTGTGAAGGCCGCGCTTCAAATAGCAGCCAAGAAAAGAGAAATGAGATACTCGGATTTGAAGAAAATTGATAGAGGGGTAAGAAGACATTTCCATGACGACATAACTGTAGTTGTCGTGTTTCTAGACCCGCCATTGACAAACCGAGCTTCTGCTCGTGCTTCGGTTCTATCAATAAAAGGAGGACGAGGGTTACCACGTACCAACAAGTTGTAGCCCCATGAGCCTGTTTTCAGCAAGCACCCGAAAAGTGCTTTTTGTTGAGTTAATGTTTGTAAACTAAGAGCGTGTATTATAACACGTGCATAACGAGGTCAATTAGCCATAGTTGGAATCGTGTGATAGTCATCATCCTCGTTGGTTGTCGAATGGAAGTGGAAAAATATTCTTTCATTCTTATCGAAGAACTTATTAGAGTTATACTTTTAAGATGTTAACCATTGTTGAGGTGTTAAACATGAGTTAAAGTAGGCGAACTAGTTCATAAGCTACTCAAGATTGGTATGATTATAACACAAGTCAAGCCGAGCTTGAACGAGCACGATGCATAGTTTGAGTTTACATTATTGAGCGGCCTCTTTTATTAAAACCAAGTGACATAGATGATATCTATCGTAAAGATTTTACTATAGTCGTATAAAGAATAATCTAAAACGTAATTTGTAGTTAAAAATCAAACGAAACGAAATGAGCACATATTGTTTTGCATTATGTACAATGTGTTTATGCACATAATGTGTGGCACAATTTACGTTTTGACCTATTACCCAACACATATTTTCACTATTCACGGTACCAACACATTATGTAAATAATAATGTTTTAGATTTTTTAAGATAACTGTGTTATTATTTTTATTTTTGATCTCTTCATATCCACACATTTTGGCTCTTATATCTTGAAAAAAATTAATTTATCCGTAGTCACATGTATGCAGACTCTCGTATCGCGTTACTTTTGGGGTTCAAAGTTCGGTTGGTAATTTGAGTAATCTACGTTTTGATATAAATAATGTTCGGAAACAAGCCGAAGTCATATGTAAACACACCCGTATTTATTTTTAAGTATGTTTTGATGTAATTTTTGTTTGGAAACTAGTCGGGTTAATTATAATACATTTCATTCGACAATATAATTTCGAGTTGGTATATATTTTGATATAAATGAAGTTTGAAAATGAGTCGGGTCGATTATTTATACGGCACCACCTACGTGCTTAATTTTGTGTACGTATTTTAGTTGATCTATGTTTTGATGAATTTTTTTTGAAGTTGAGTATAATATTATACGTTCTCATTCGACTATATAAATTTGAAGTACTTTACGTCCAACGTAGATTAGCTCAGAGACGAGTCGGAGCGAATGTAATTTGTACTTTATCAAGTCGTGTATGACGCCACTGCAACTCACGGCAGGAACAATTCCTAGTTTTATTGATATCTAAACAGTAGAGACTAATTTACTCGAGGTTTTGAAATAAAGTACCTTTTTTGTTTTTTAACATACAAAAGAAATTTAGAGAAGTTTACGAGTAATGATCCACTAATGTAAATTTATATTGGTTAAAACTTATATAGAATAAAAGCCTTCGTAATTTTTTAAATAATTAATTATGTAAAGCGTTACAAACAGAGGTTGTATAACACACAATTACGGAATTACCTATGCTATTGGCGAATAGCACCGACCACCACTCCACCATTAAAAATATTAGTAATAAAAATATACCAAAAATGTAGTTATAATTTTGGTAGGGTCTTTTTTTACATAGTGTATTAATACCGTGAAGAGTGAAAATCAATATTAAATGAATAACATCAAACTGTCAGATAATTGTTTCTATCTATATTTCAATCTTCAAAATTGAGTCACCGCAAGCCTGCAACTTCTTGTGTTTTATATGATTGATCACATTGATATCCCTATCATAATGCGCACACTTAATTTCTAGTTTTAATATTAAAAAATTTAATCAAAAGCAAAAAATGATTCTGATGTATTGAGTTTGAGGCTCCAAAAAACAAGGGCCCCCATTTATATAGAAAAATTTAATGTGTTTTGATATTATATGGCTTAATGAAATTTTAAACCGGGAATAACACTTAATAGTTGAGTCAAATGAAAATTTTGATGATTTGATAGGTTATTGAAGAAACAAGAGTTACACAATTTACAAAGCAAACAACCATTCCTAAGTTCTTTACTTTACGATTGATTTGATTGGCTTCGTCGAGCATTTTTTTATTTTAAAGAAATCAATTATTAAGTTAGTGTACCAAATTTTCTTTAATTTATTGTTGTTGTTCAAAGAAATTAGATTAAGTTGCCTTTGTTTAGATTGTGTTTTTAAAAAGGGAAAATATCACAGAATAGTAACCAAGTTTCAATAGTGTTCTAATTTAGTCACCCGTGCATTTTTTCTCAAATTGGACCTCCAAACGATCAAATCGAGTCATTACCAAATTTTATTATAACAAGAAAGTAATGATGGAAAAGATATGGGAGTTAGAATTTTCAATATATAAAATTATATTAAAAAATAAAAAGACATGTTAATTATGAAAAAAATAAAAAAAATGCCTAAAATTTACGTCAACGTTCTATATCAACATCAAAAGATAGAAAAAAATATTTTTTTAACTTAATCCAAAAGTATAACATGTTAAAAAATATGTTATGACTTTTAATTTGTATAAAATATAAAAATGAATGATCTGATTAGAACATTTTTAAAACGTGAGTTACTTAATTGGAACATTTTTTTAAAATTGGTTACTATTTTACAAAGTTACCCATTTTAAAAAAAGTCACATTTTTTAGTTTGATTGGGGTCTCAAAAAACATTAATCAGGTAAGAGGCTAGACCAACTGATACCCCAAAAGAGGAATTAGACGTGTAGGAACCAACCGAGCACCAATTGGAAAGCTCCAAAGATGCTTGGGGAGACAACAACGACGAGGCGACGGTTGGCTAACATTTGTAGTTTAGCTGAAGATGGCGACGATGGGGGAGCGTTGCGGTGCGATGGTGGTTCAAGGAGGGAGACACCACTAGTAAGATGAAAAAAACGTGGTGGCGGTGAGGCCTGCCGATAGTAGGGAAGACAACGATGGCTGGCAGTGGTGGTGGTAATGGTTTAAGTGGGGTGTAGTTAAATTAAAATTATTAATCTTTTAAAGATAAGGATATTTTAGACATTTTACAGATACTTAACGATACAGACATCCATAACAAAAACCATATATGGTACGTTTTGTCAAACATATAAAGAGATTGTGTAGTGCTTCAAACCTAGATAACGAAATTAAAAACATACCTAACCGTAGGAACATTTCATGTAATTAATTCTTTATTTTATTCATTTGATTTTTAAGAATTTAATACTTTATAAAAATATTATATTAAATTGAAAACATATAGATCTTAAACTTGGTTATCTTCTTCTTATCATCATACGCTAATATAAGAGTAATCAAGGACATATAACATTATTAATTTCTTCTCATAAAATAATTTTTGTTTCGTTAAGTGTTGCAGGTAAACGGTTTATAAAAAAAATATATTTCTTAATAAACAATAATCACAACCCCATCTCTGGGTTTTGCAGCAGCCGCTTCATCTTCTTCTTCAACTTCTCGCCGGAAACCTAACCGCCGCTAGCCGGTGACTCAATCTCGCAACCCTGGGGTATGTATCACATACATCGATCCAATTCTTCTTCTTCTTTACCTGAAAACGTTCATCTTGTTTTGGTTGATAATCGAGGTAGATTTCAAACATGAGCACTAATTTCCGCTGATTGTTGTTTGAAACGGAGTGCAGATCTCCGATTGCTGTGTCTATTAGTAGATTCGACTATAATCAATTGTGTGTTTACGATTGGTTTATGTGTAGTGTTAATAAAGATGCTTGCTAGGTTGCTGTTACGAGTTATGAGCATTAGGTTTCAATTAGGGTTTGAAGAATTCAGAAACGCGGAAAAAATGAACATTAATCGACATTAAATGCTTTCATTGAGCATTAGGTCCGGTCTGATTATTGTGTGTATTAGCAGATTTTTGCTATATTCACATATTACTACAAGAACATAGTATTACTTCAATTCTGTTTCTACACTTCCTGCATGATGCAGCAAGAACCTAAAGTAGTTTGCTTGAAACCTGTTGATCACTCTAGATCTAAGTTGTTTGTAGTAATATGTTCTTGGGTTAGACTGATTCTAATTGTATCTGAAAGTTGTTGGTATCAGGAAGTTAGGGTTGATATTGAGAAAATTTCAATGATTTATACTTTATATAGGACCAAAAGGGATCTACTGTTAATCACTCTTGATCCTTTGTTTGACTGTCTTAAAGACTCAAACCTATAAATTAGTCAACTGATGAACATTGTTTAAGTGTTTTTGAGATTTAGAGGTGGTAATTATGACCTGTTTACTTTCACGATGGGTTGATTTGGGGTTTATTTTATTTATTTCGGGTCAAAATTACGTTTTGGTCCGTTACCCAACCTGCCTATTTAGCACCAGATTATCTATCTCATTTCTTGTTTATAGTATATATGTTGCTCTAACAAGAATCAGATGGGGTGTTCTCAGGTTGGACCAATTCTAACTGTATTTGAAAATTGTTGGTGTTGGGGATTTAGGGTTGTGATTTGAGATTTTCACTATGTGATTGATTGGTTCATTCCAAGTTAAAGAACAAAATGTACTAATGCAAAGTATTGATCCTGTGTTTGATTCTCTGAAACTGATAGATTAATCTATTGTTAAACATTGTTCAAGTGTTTTCTAGATTTAGAGGTGGTACTCGTGACCTGTTTACTTGAAGATGGATCATTTTGTGGTTAGATTTATCCCTTGCGTCAAATTAACGTTTCAGCCGGTTAACCAGCCCACACATTTCTTGTTATATTAGTTTATTTCAAGTTAACCTCACATGCCTTTTCTTTATCTCTTAGAATGGGAGAGCTAGCAGCTGAACAACATGCCAAATACATCTTAACAGTAGAAAAGAAGAAAGACACTGTTGAATCGGTCTTAATGGAACATCTCCGAATCAACGGTGCATATTGGGGATTAACCACACTTGACATGTTGGGTAAACTTTCAGCCGTTGATCAAGAAACAATTATTTCATGGGTCATGAGTTGCCAACACGAATCTGGTGGTTTTGGTGGTAACGAAGGTCACGACCCACATGTACTCTATACCCTTAGTGCAATCCAAATTTTAGCACTTTTTAACAAAATTGAAATGCTCGATATTGAAAAGGTATCAAATTACGTAGCCTCCCTTCAAAACGAAGATGGGTCTTTTTCAGGAGACAAATGGGGTGAAATCGACACAAGGTTTTCCTACGTTGCTATATGTTCTCTTGCATTACTAAAACAGTTGGATAAAATCAATGTTGAAAAAGCAGTTAGCTACATTGTAAGCTGCAAGAATCTTGATGGTGGGTTTGGGTGCACACCAGGTGCTGAATCACACGCGGTCAAATCTTTTGCTGCATAGGTGCCCTTGCAATAACAGGTTGTTTACATTATGTTGATAAAGATCTTTTAGGGTGGTGGCTATGTGAAAGACAGGTTAAATCTGGTGGTTTAAACGGTCGGCCCGAGAAGCTTCCAGATGTTTGTTACTCATGGTGGGTTCTATCCAGTTTGATAATGATTGATAGGGTTCATTGGATTGATAAAGAAAAGCTTGTTAAGTTTATTTTGGATTGTCAAGATAAAGAAAATGGAGGCATTTCAGATAGACCAGATGATGCTGTTGATGTTTTTCATACTTATTTTGGAGTTGCGGGTCTTTCACTTCTTGAATATCCAGGATTGAAGGCTATTGACCCTGCTTATGCACTGCCTGTTGATGTTATAAATAGGATTTTTCTTAATTGACTTGTATTCTTTTTGTTTAAAGATGGAACTTTTATTGCAAATTTTCTCTTTTGTAACAGATCTTATTGGCTTTTATATGATCTTTAAAAGGATCGTCAAACAAGTGTCAAGTGTCAACACGCTAAACATGTAATCAAGATGAGGTGTTCCTCATAATCCTGGGTCTGCAGAATGACATACATGGACCCAAAAGAGGGTCATTCTTTGTAATGAAGTTGAGCCACCATATGTAACACAATGTAAGACATGCTATATCATACATATTTTTGTTTGTGTAAATATGTAGTAAGAAAGAAAAACTGAAAGTGTCACGAGCATTGTTTGGTACCAATCTTTTATAAACATTTGTCAAAGCAGACATGGAAAAGAGGGGAAAGAGACGTTTTAGGCGTGATAAGGAGAGATGGATGATGTGATACGTTAGAAAGTTATGCACTTACGCATTCATTTGTTGCAATTAGTTAATACTCAAAATAATTTCCTATAAGTTAACACATTTTGTGACATGAAAGACGCCACATCTCCTATACCTTTGAAGCCCCACTATAATTCATTAAATAAACACTATTCATAAGTCTCGGATTATAACTATTAAATAACATGATTCTTTCATTTTTAGTTTCTTTTACATTTGTTTACTTCAGAAAATGAAAATAAATAAATAAAACTTAATGTTTTTAACGAATGGTTTTTTTTCCTTTGAATATCTTATCAACTTGTATTTGCTTATAAACAACTCGCACAAGAACCTGCTTGCAAAATAGTTAAAAAAAATTAAGCTTACATCACTTTTTGTAACGAACTATCACCATTTACCAATACGATTAGATCATCGTTGTGTGACTGTGTGAAACTAAAAAAAGAAAGAAAAACCTATCATGGCCGGTTTGGTTCAGTTGCAGCCTAAAATCGAAATTAAAAAACGATATTTCGGTTTCTAGGTTTTTAAGCCATTTGGTTTTGGTTTTTTGGTTTTCAGTTTTCACTTCGGTTTTGATTTTTCTGCTTTGTTTTTGAGCTTCAAATTTAAAAAAAAATGATTCAAAGTAATTGATTTAAACTAAAACCTTTAGCCTTATATCATTTTGTTGATCTTTAAACATAATCTATAGATTCTTATAATTACTTAACATTAAAATTAATTACAATTAATAAAATACAATAAGAGAATATTCAATAAAATAATTTAATCTACCAAACAAAAAAGTTCAAAAAGCTATTCTCGAAACCTAAATATCTATCTATTTTAAATAATATAAGTTAAATAAGTAATTTATAGGTTAGTGATATTTATAAGTGTACGAATACACTTTTAAATTTACAAGTTCGGGTTATAGTTTCGATTCAGTTTTTACGGTTTCTATTACAAGCAAAACCAAAACAAAAAAATCGGTTTATAAAACCAAACCGTCGGTTTCTTATATTCGGTTTTTTGAGTTCGGTTGCGTTGGTTTTTATCCGGTTATTTTGGTTTTTTCACACCGCTAGTTTTCACAACGACGTCATTGGTGACGATACGATAGCGGAGAATATACTAGAATTATGTTTTCACCCCTTATAAAGTTATAATTTAGCACAACACCCCTCTCAAGTCTCATTCCACCGTTACTCGTGTCATCCTCAGATCCTCTCGTCTTCACCTTCACTCAATCGTATCTTCAACAATGCATGCTTCGTAAGAACCCTTGTTTCTCAAATCTTTCGTATTTCAACTTCAATTTCAGTTTGAATTTTGATTTTGATATACGATTTTGCAGTATACTGAAAGAGCATCTTCCACTGGCGTTGGATTCTACTTCGCAACCACCTCCTCTGTTCGACGGAACCACAAGGTAGTCGTTAATCAGTCAAATTGACCTTAATTTCACTTCCATCGCGTATTTTGGATTTCGTATCATGATATCTCAAGTTAATTTGATGTTGTTTCAACTTTCAATTGAAGGTTATACATCAATTACCAATGCCCCTATGCACAGCGTGTTTGGATTGCCAGAAATTATAAGGTAAAGTTGTTTTTATTGTGCGAATCAGGACACTAATTCGATCGAACGATGAATGTTATCTTAGTCGGTCCACCTATCCGATTCTTCGTCTTTATCAAAATAATTACATTAAAAATCACTATATTTTTTTTATTTTTCAATTAAATAATATTTTTAATACAATTATTATTATTTTTTCTTTTTTTCTCCACTCACAACCACTCTCAAAAATATATAAAACTTTATAGGGATTAAACTGTGATTCCCTAAATATATCGATGAACAGTAACATTTTCTATTTCATTCATTAAAAACCACTAAAAATATTCTATATAATATAAAAAACACATTCACATATTGACTATGAAATACGAATGCCCTTGTTAGTTTAACATAAAATTAAACCTCATGTGGTAGTGTATACTTGAGCTGAGTTGAATGAGTTCTAATTTCATATCACACTACAAAATTTATAGGGCATGTTAGTTTAAAAACTGTTTAATCTCCTTGAGAACTGTGTTGATTATTTGCTATATATGTAGTTAAATAACCATCTTAGGTATTACATTTAAAACATGTAATTCTCATAGTTCTTTACCTCAAATTGGCTATGTGTTATCTATTGTAATACATTGAGCGAATTTCACATAAGATTTTTTGTTCATAAAAAATGTTTTATTTCTCATCCACAACCAATATGCCCAAAATACATTAATGATATTATAGACAGAACATTATTTATGAACCAGACTTCTCTTCTGTCTACGGGCGATGTGGGGATTAGCCTAGGTGTTACATGTATATTCTTTTGAAGTTAAATAATAATAATAGTCACAAGTAGCAACACGAAACAAAATTTTGGTAAGGATTCGTCTTGGAAATTAAAATTTGCATTTTTAACTA